>JAOXYF010000004.1:2959192-2980423 GCA_028565775.1 Sternarchorhynchus goeldii
AATTTGCTGTATTGAGAATCTCTTCACAGGATCATATTCAAGCATTCCTACAAAACACAAGCACACAGAATGAGAGGGGGATTTCTGCTCCTGCACTGGCAACACAGAAGTCAGAAAGTCCTTGGAGGCACTGCACCACAGACATACGAGAGAGGGAGAGAATGAGAGAGGGGGAGAGAAACACCACAGGATACTGACAGCAGCCTCTCATCCTATGGGGTAGAAGTATCCATAGACATGCTATGTGTGTGTGTGTGGTGTGTGGTGTGTGCGGGGGGGGGGGGGTTGTAAAGGAAGGCAGACTGAGTGCGCTCACAGAGTGGACACGGTGTCCTACACACTCAACACCAAGCTGAACGATAGCTCGCTCGTATTAAGCAAGGTTTATTTTAAGACACTGTGTATGCTCAGTACTCCAAATGCCTTGTGCAAAGACGAGCTTGCAGATCTCAGCCGTCCCCTCCTTAGAGCGCAGACAGGCAGGAACGCGCGCCAGAGTGTCAGCGAGTGCTCAGAGACTGTGGCGACTCAGATAGCGAGAGCACACTCATGCCAGGATGTGATATCACAGTGCCCTCTGCTGGACAAACCAGTGAAGTGCAGCATGGCACAAATTCTCTCTATACATACCATCCTATCCTGCGTTATTATTTACGCTCATATTATTAAAGCATACTAGGTTAATATCATTAATAATAAAGGTGAGATTTTGGAAAGAGCACGTCTGAGGAGATGTTGCGCAGGATTATGCGGGACATTGATGTGCGTACCTCTTAACAGATCAGACAGCAGTGGACCACACTCCTCAGGAATAGTATAATCTCCCTTGCCGATGTTCTCAAATAGCTTATAGATGTTATCACCCTCAAACGGGTAGAGGCTTGTGGTTATGTTGTATCTGCAGGTGGAGAGACAGGCAGGTCAGAGATGCAGGATCAGCTTCTGTATTGTTTAGTCTTACACACTTGTTCATGACTTTCTGAGGAAACTCCACATCCTGTTGAATTAATCCAAGCATTCATGGACAGGTCTGATCAGACAACTCTCCACCCTCCTCCTTTCCCCTCAGGGTGGTGTTCTCCCAAACTGAGCATACACCCAAACAGTGTTTGAAATTCTCTCCGCTGTTACAATTAGACGGGTGTTCTCCGTGCAGTACCAGATTCTGTGTTGGCACGCACGTTCCTCACACGTCGTGTGCAGACTGCGTTGCGTGCTCCCAGACACACCGCATCCCGTACATTCATACTGACCCGGGATCAGTTTCCCGTTTCGACCGAGCCGTGACTATGACGACGACGGCTATTTCACAGGCTACACTACGTTATTACAGCAGCTGACTGATTCCTAGTCAGTGGCGTGGGAGCCAAACTGCAGCTCTCAGACATGGGCAGAATTTCAATTAAAACAGTGTGAAATATGGATTTAATTACATTTTCCACTAGTCTGAAATAAACATTAAGTACCATTGGTATCAAGACACTTTTTGGATCAGTGCTTTTGTATTTAAAAAATACTAAAAATGATAGAAGTGCACTTAGTGCACACAATTAAATTGTATTATTTTCTTCCTACCACACCAGGGTTCTGTCCTGGTTCTCACATGCTACTCACAGTGTGACCCCAGCAGACCAGATGTCCACTTTAAACCCTGAAAACGTGTCCAGGCCGTTGGCGATCTCGGGCGGCTGAAACGCGGGCGAGCCCTGACTCGTCCGGCACGTGTCGTCCTCCGCAAACGGGTGGAGAGCCTGGGGCGAGTGGAGGTGAAACGAAAGTTCAAAACGTCAAATACAGGTACACGAAATCAATAAAGTCGTGAAAACACGTCTCCCGCTGGACAACGGCCGTCTCGGCTCGGTCTCCCTGGAGACGGGGAAGTGAATCACGCCGGGGGCAAAACCAAGATGTCTTCTGTGGAGGGCTTCTGGCAGGACAGCCAGCAATTAGCAGTAAATGATCAGTGCGTGGAGTCATTGCCTTTCGCTCAAATGTCAACCATTCAGCGATTTTGTCCTTAACTGTCATTATTTGGTCGACCGTCTGAAAGGTCAGGAGTCCTGGACCTCATGAACATGCTCCTGCGTAGGACTGGTACAGCTGCTGACGCTGGATCAGTGTCGCACATCTCTGCATGTTCATTTTTGTACGTGTATCTCTGCGTTTGCTGATAGACGAGTAGTAAATAAACCAGATTTTCTTTAAAGAACCATTCACACTAGAAATTTTGGTTTGAATTATTTGGAAAGTTTCATTGCACTCTTTTTTTAAAAAAAAATAAAAATCTTCAAAGACAAAAACTTCGATCACACTTCTTGAAGCGTGCTACTCCCAGGAGTGCGAGCTTCGACTCACCTCTGCTACTCCCAGGTCCGAGATTTTTAAAGCCCCATCTGTAGTCAGCAGCAGATTCCCTGGTTTAATGTCCTTGTGAACAATCCCCTGGCTGTGCAAATATTCAAGGCCATCCAAGAGCTGGCAGAAGTACCTGAAAGGCCACAGCGGGAGGGGAGGGGTCAAGCTCGGTTCTCTTTTCCGGGTTTTACAGCCGTGAGTCAAGCTAACATTCCACGAGCTTTTACTTACGGTATATGTGTAACAATAGCAGGAATTCCCTAAATGTGCTGGAATGTTCTGCAACTTAAAAGCTGAAGTTCACTTCAACTAAAACTTCCTGAGGATCTATTCTTTCCAGCTTTTTATCAATTTCATTTTTTAACTACGATGTTATTTTTTTGTTAACTCTAAGGTCCAGAGACGGGAAAGGTGTCCTACCCATGAGCTTGAAACACGGGGAACCTTTTCTCAGCAACACTGTCCAACATCTCCTGCATGCCACACACACAGTACTCCATTACCATATACGTGCAACTCAGTCAAGGAAGAACCAGAGGGCACCGTGGTGTCACAAAATCATAAACAGGAGACACACACACAGACACAAACGGTCGTAATGAGCGTTTGCTGCTGCTGGAGAGCTGCCCGTGGGGAACACACACGGACGCTGCCTGCCTTCCGCGTGGTTTGTGCGCGTGGAGTTGGGCGACACTGTTCACGCGGCACAAAATGCCTTTAGCAAAGGAGGTTTCTGAGAATTACCTGAAATCCTTCCCCCAAGAACAGAGCAGTGTGTTATAAACGCTAGGCATGATGGGAAAGAACAGTCCTTGCACTGCAAACTGGGTCACCTAGTCCAGTCATTTACGACATTGGACGTTCTGGAATCTTCATCTGTGAGGCTTGCGAGCCACCGTTTTGTTGTGCACCTTACCACACCTTAACAGCGTCTCCAACCATCTAACAGAAGCCAATCTGAGAAGGCCTGGTAGTTTATGCTTCCCTTGGCCACATGTACCTGCCAGGACAGGACTGTGTGGCAAGAAGACCTGTAGCCCGTTGGAGAACATCTGTAAGGCCTTTAAACTAAAGCCTCGTGTGAGGAATTAAGACAGTATGCAGAAGAATCCTGCAGGAAACACCCAGAGTGTTTGTTTATTCTGCGGGGCTAATTACCGCCCCCCTGGGGCAGCTAACCGATGGCAGGCTGCGCATGCACCGCGATCAGAGCGCAGGCGCCAGGTCCCGCAGACGCACACTCGCAGCTATACAGCCCTAGCACTTCACACTACAGCTGTTAGTACAGCTAAAAGAAATCTCAAATCCTCTTTGTTTTTTTTGGAATGAAACCAAACAACGTCATGCGCTTGAGCATTCGACAATTTCTGCGTTTATTTATAAAGATCTAGGTTACGCCAGTGTTGGTGTTTGAGGAAGAATTAAAGACAACCCCACACAACAAATCTGCATCACTGACTCACACGTCAACATCCTGCAGACACTCCTGCCTTCAGCAACATCCAGGTAACTTCAACAGTACCAGCAGCAATGGATGCAACAAGACACTGCAGGACACTGAGGTGTGGCTAGAGGTACAGCACAGCTCCTTAATAAACATGATTTAGCGACACACACACACACACACACCATGCTCCAAAGGATATATTTTCTGCTTCTCTTCATTGTACAACACGTCCACCAACTGAATCACATTTTTATGTTGTAGTCTCCTCAGCAGTTGGATCTCCCTAAGAGAGAGAAAACCCCACACACACACACACACACACACACACACACACAAATAAGACAACCTACAAGGAGTACAGGGGGGAAAAAAGAACAATTGTTTAAGAATAGTGTAAGTAAAGAGCAAAGCAATATCACAGAAGCAGGTCCTATTAAAGAGTAATGTAATCAAAGCTCTAGGACCCGTGCAATATACATCATTCGTTAATTATTACGATACTGACTTTGGTATTTAAAAGTCTGTGCTGTAGGTCAGGTGAGCAGGTGGGCCAATGCAAAGCTGAACCCGTTTCACACTCGGAGGTGATTTGCGTGACACCAGGTACACGAGACAGAATGAACCAGTTCACACCCGATTCACACAGAGGTGCTTCAACATCAAACCCACACATCGCAGCAGCAGGAAAGCTTAGCTCTGACCCTCCCGTACACTTTAATATCCACCACACATCAAAAAAACCCAGGAAAAACCGCCGGCTCCCCTTTTAACTCGACCGAGTGCTTTTATATCTAAAGATAAGAGCTGGATCACTATTTTTAGCGTGTATTTAAAATGCAAGAGCCACACTGGATTAGGACAGCAGCAGGCGTGTACCGCGTTTCATCACTGCTGCATCGTGCAATGAAACTCCTTTTTTGGGCCTTCAGTAAAACTCCCAATACTCTGAATACTAAACCTGCTCAGGTGTTTACATGTACACATTTGGTCATCAGTCTTATTAGGCGCCAGTAATCCAACAGATCTGGGAGAAACGGCACCGGCTGTACAAACCAACACGTTCGGCAGAGGGAGACACGAGCAGAACGTGCCATTTTAGGGGGGCGTCCCGGTAGTTTAGGGGGGGGCGTCCCGGTAGTTTAGGGGGGGGCGTCCCGGTGAAACAGCAGGAGCCGCATTAACGACTCAAAACGGCAAGACTGTCGACGTGACCCGCTGCAGCGAGCGCGGCCGGGCGAGGAGTGTGCGGATAGTGAGACTCGCCCAAACTTTTTCCGTGCTGCGTAAGGGAAACGAATGACTCACGGCGTCTCCCTCGCAGGTCACTACTACGGCAACCTGGGTTCAACGCGGATGAATCACACAACAGCGCAATCAAAGGAGCGGGATACTACCCAAGCCAGAAATTGAAGAGCACGGTCTGGGCTACACTGATCATGGCATTTACTCATTACTGCTGATTTATTCATCCTAGCTTTGGCGGTGTACACATTACACGCATCTTTGACGACTGCCGTCTAGAACCCTTCAACATGAATAATGACCAATAATGAAAAATATCCACATGCACAATGGATCAAAGGATATGATTCTTTTAAGCCAGGAAAAAAAATGACGGACGGGGAAAAAAAAGAGTTTTGGGTTTGGTGCGAATTTCTTTTTTAGGCCGCAGTTTATTAGCAAAACGTTACAGTGCATATCTAAACAGGATACACAGAACCTGGAATAAAACGGCTGCTTTTACTGCGAAATGAAACCAGAACAATTCTATTTTGTTAACGTACGGCTGTATTCCCTGAACAAATATTAAAAGATACAAACAAACGAAGAAAAAAGGGCTACTTTTCTGGGAACTGGTTCAGGTTTTACTGTACGGCGCATCACTGCAGAAGCACGTAGCGGGAACAACTAAGAGCGAAACAATAGCACTCGTTTTAACTGAAGTGTACGTTTGTGGAGCCGTTCTGTGGTACAGTGGCACGGGAGAAAGGTGCTTGCTGTGGAATCTGCCAACATTTATTTATCTTATTTAACGAGTGCCAAAAGCCTCCTTTTTGAACTGGAGCGAAGGGCGCTGCACCTTCAGCCGAGTGGAACCAGGCTTTTCTCCATGATGCGGGCAGCCTGAGCATCCAAACGCAGTCAGAGCTGAGAGTAATGGATCTCTGGAGCTTTGTCATGATGAAAGGCAGATCTAAATCATGTGTTCAGACTTCCTTTACTTGTACATTTAATACAAAGGATTACCTTCTCTGGAATTGTAGCGAAAAAAATGATATGATCGTGTGCTAAACTGAATTAAGTGTCCTATGTGAACGTTTCAGCACAGCTTCCTGGTTCAGGTATGGGATGTTGTTCCTCACTGTTGCTACGCACTACTGCACTTCAGTGAATGCCGGGGGGGGGCAATGAACCCTAAATGTGAGGAAAAGAGCATTGTTGGTACAAAAGTTGTTAAAGAAAACAAAAAAAATCTCAACACACTGATATCTAAACAAGTTTCTATCTGGTTCATTCAGTTTAGAAACAGGTGCTTTCTCTGCACTCTCCACCAGAGAGCAGGTCACATGGACCGGAGCTTCTGTGTTTCGTTTGCATGCCCCTCAGCTATCTTTCCATAGATTACAGCGCTTGTACAAGGGGAACGGCTATATGAAGGCTATCTAAACAACAAATTAACACACCAGTAATTTGCTTAGTGTCGTCACCGATTTAAATAATCTCATCAGCCCAGGACTGTTAATTTTCTTAAAATCAACTGTGTGGCAGTTTGAGAAAGCTCGTGTTCGTTCGGCTTCTGCGCGAGGCGCACGTCATCTCCGTCCGAAGACAGAACTACAGCAGGCATCTACAACAAGGGTCTGCTCTGGGCTGCCTGGGCCCACACAGTTCCACACTGCTGCTTCTTATTGTAAAGTGTGCGAATCAGGACCTGTTTTTAGACAACTGCAACACAGTAAACTGGAGAGAAGCTGTGTGACAGAGACCACCATAAAGGCACCACCTCACTGCAGCGACGGGGACCAGCACCTCACTGCAGTGACGGAGGCAGCGTGGCTCGACTGAAGGCCAGGCTGGTGGAGCTCGAGTGCTCATAACACTAACGAGTCCTATATCAAAAACAGCAGCTTATATGGTGCATTGGTTCTGATATGACATTAAAGAGAGAGAGAGAGAGAGACAGAGAGAGAGAGAGAGAGAGATGGAAAAGAGGGAACAAGAGAATTTCTGTAGTTTTCTTAAGAGTTCACATGCAGAGTGTTTCCACAAGGCAGAGACAGCTCCAAGGAAGAAGGTTGCCACACACACACACACACACACACACACAGGTGTATGTCCATCACTGGCAACTGAACTCAAACAAGTGGTGAAGCTGGTTAGCAGGCAGTGGCTAATCTCTGCTCTCTAGATCCATCCCTCACTATGGAAATCAAAAGAGCCATCAGTTCATCCCTGGCTCGGGGCCATAATGACGTTACAACACACAACTACCTGGAGCCAAGACTGCTATATTCTGTGTGATAAAGTGTCAAAGCAGATACGAATCTTCCTGTCCTGACCTTAATAATGCAGGTCAAGCCACACCACACTCACCCCTCCCTGCCACGCGTGTGAACGCACAACTACGACATTCCACACACGCACGCATGCACACACACACACGCCCATGGGAACCGTGGTGCGTTATGCAATTCCAGTTCCTCTGTGAGGCGCGCGTGAATCTACCAGCTGGGGCACGCTAGCTCCGGAAAGCAGGAATGCTAATTGCTGCTGTGAGCGGGGAGGCCACTACGGCGTTCCAGACGTGACCATATAAGGTCGGGGAAGAGCTCGCGCTCCGGCGGCCGTTCCCCTCGGTCCTGAAACACCAGCCACACGACGCGGATAAAAACAAACACGTTGGTCGTTGCCTTAGTTTGTGACTGGTTTATGGCTGGAGATGAACTGAGACGCACCAGGAAACCCCCTGATACGACTAGACCTCCACCACACAGGGAATAATCTTCTATTGTGATCGTGCTGATATATGCTGTGAGCTTGCAGCAATATAAATATTACGAAAAGTAATGTTGCAATAATTAAGAAATTGCACATTGCCCAGCCATGTCTACAGTGTGGTCACTCACTCACAATCTACTGCATATTTTTAACCACGAATTAAGTGGATTTCCACTCTTATTTGTACTAGCCCTAATCCATTAACTCAAGGAGCGAGTTCTACAGCATCTGGTGCATTTCTTGAGCACATTTTTCAAGAACGTAAACATTGACAGCAACAACTGTTCGGCGCACCAGCTCTGGCGAGCTCGTGACGGCCCACGTCACACTCCCTCGCCGTGGAGACGTTACGGATGAACAGCAAACGCACGCTCACACACACGCGTGCTTGCGTGCGTACACACGAGCTGGAGAGGATTTCTGAAGCAGGCCCAAGCCCACAGCGTTATTTAAACAGGCACCCCCCAGGCTGCATGCTGCAGCATCTTAATTAAGCTGCACCATGTGACTAAAAATCCGATGGCTTCCCTCCAAATGAGGAGGGGGACAAAAGTGACATCACATGACTTAGGAAATGAATCACATGACCTCGTCCCTAAAAGGAATCGGCATTAGTGGCTGTGAGGAAACACGGATGTGGAAAACAAAATCGCAGTGGTCCACGTTAGATTCAGCAGCAGCAGCAGCTGTGTGTGTGTGTGTGTGAGTGAGAGAGAGAGAACCCCACACACAAGCACTGGCTCTGGGAAAACACACTGTGTAGAACCAAAAGTGTGTTTTCCCTGTCAGCTACATTATTCGCCGTTACAGGTCAATGCACCGTTCTGCAAGATACAAAGCCATTTCCCCTAGTTTAGAAAACTCAGCATACCTACTGACATCACACCAATACTTTGTTTATCTTAATATTTCAACAACTTTTAAGTGGAAAATTCTATACTTTTCTTTAGATTCAGGGCTTCAATAAAGAAACACTGGCAAGTTTTTTGCTTCCTTCTGAGCAGGTACAAATCTCAAAAATGTTACACATTTCCAAGCATCAAAACTTCTCAGGATTCAGCTTGAAGGTTCAACTCGCTTCTAGTCTGACCAGGTGAACTGTGCTAGTTGGGCTCATAGAGAGGACACTGCTTCCACTTCGAAGTTCAACCTGCTGCTCTTCTCTCGTAACACACAGTGCAATTGGCCAGTTTAGTGCTAAATCGTTTTGCTTTTTTTTTTTTCTTTGTAATGTACATCACAGTCGTCAAGAAGCACAGGAACATGAGCCAGCGACAGGAAGGATGAGAGTGTGAGTGTGAAAGAGAGAGTGAGCATGTGAGAGAGGGAGTGAGAAACTGTACAGTCCACCCAAAATTCCCTTCCCCCAGTTTCCTGCTTACTTTTTCACATTGGCCTCTCCGTTGGGGATCCTCCTCAGTTTCTTTTTCTTGAGGATCTTCACAGCTCTCCTGCACAGAGTCTCTGAGTCCAGCATCTCCTTTACCTTGCCATAGGATCCCTCGCCCAGCAGGTCCCCCATCAGGTACTTCCCGATCAGCTTGGCACGCTTGCGCCGTGGCTGGTAGATCACCTCGGTGGAGTCGATGCGGTGGATGAAAATGTCCATTCCCATGAGCTCATTCTCTGTCAGGTAGTCCAGATGCTGAAGCTCCCCGACACTCATCTTCCCTCCAGAACCGCCGCTCTCTTGCTCGGTCTCCCGCTCCTTCGCTCGGCAGCAACACGACCCCGGGATGGTTGCAGGTGTCACTTGGGGGTAGTGGGATGGGAGAGAAGTCTGTATCCTGGGGCAACAGGAGTACAGTTTTGACTGGGGAGGGGAGGGGAGGGGAGGGGAGGAGGGGAGGGGGAGGGCCCACTAGAAAGGCATCAGAGATGAATCATACCTGGACAAGGTCGGCAGCTCTGCTTAGAAAATGGGCTCAGACAGAAAGGGCATGTAAACATGAGTGGAAAACGTGCCAGAGGAGTCCACACCAGAGTTCACACTGGGCGAGCAGCCAATGATGTCAAGTGCAAATATGAAGGGGGGGTAGGGGGGGGAGAGAAAAACAAAAAACAAACAAACAAAAAAAAACCAAACAAAACTCAGAGCAACACTAGTTTTTTTTTCCTTTCTTGATTTTTTTTTTTACACAACAGACCTTTTGTAATTAAAAGATGCTGTTCTGTTTAAAGTAGGCTTGTGTTAGCCTACATTTGGTATGACTGGGCTCCTGGTCATCTCCAACAACACATCCAGTGCAAAAAAAAAAAAAACAAAAAAACAACAATCAATCGACCAACCAAAAAAAAAAATCCCAAAAATTAGTTCAGATCACCAAGGCTTCACACTGTTCTTCTTCTGGACAACGCGATAGGCTCTAGTGTATCAGACATACCAAGCCGTGACACTTCACAGTCCGATGACAGCAATATCAAACGTGCAAGTCAAGATCAGCGACAGGTCTTCTTTGGTACAGTGCGCTGCCGTTTCAAGATTATTTCTTTCTTACGATCTCAGCAAGCCGCAACCGGTGTTCGTCTTGGAAAAGTCAATACATCTGCAACAGGGAAAATGGCAATAGTTGAGGGAAAAATGATGTTAATAGCTACTGATACAACTCTAACAGTAACGACGGTTCATAATTACCTAAGGACATGTAAGCTTTACAAGCTTTGTGGGTAAACACGATAGTTAACGTAGGCGCCTGCTAGTCTAAACACGTCCATCGGTTTTCCATAGTAAACAGCTGAATGGAGAGTTATAGCGAAATAACTGAATAGAAAAGAGTCCTTGCGAGCTGTGCAGTTATTTTACTACACAAGCAGAATTCACGAAGAATGTCATGATAATCAGTAGTTACTTCATTCTGAGCAGAGAAGTGCCGTACTTTCATTAACTCGTGTGTAGTTTGCTTACCAAGAGTATAGTGTTTAATACGCCAGAAACGTTAGCAACAAGCGAAAGTAGCTGGTATATCTTACTGATTGCCGATTGCAAATCGTATTAATAGGTTAAATATCTCACAATAGTTGTGCGGAGATATAGCATGCTAGCTAGCTAGAGAAGTTACTTAAATTAGGTAGCTGGCTAGCTAACAATCCTCGCAGTTTCGCTAGCTAGCTAGCGATTTATTATTAGCTTCAACGCAGATAACTAAATGATCTATCGACTAAATCAGAGGTTACCCAGCTAATCATTTACATTTAATTCACAAGGTAAACTGAAACGCCTACAACGACGTCGTTAGCCATACAAGTACGAGTTCAAGGCTAGATGGCGGCGGATGAACACAAATCATCAAACACATTTACCCGACTTTGTGTCTGTGGTGTCCCCTTCTGATACTACAATAACGCGTCCAAATTCTAAATGCGGCACATTTTAACAAGGTTAAGCGTATTATTGGTTCGGCACGGCGGTTTACAATTACAGACAAACCAACTAGCCGGAATTGGAGCCAATCGGCGTGTTGTCAAGCAGCACGGACGAGCTAGCCAGCTAACCGTTAGCTTAGCCCGTCAGCTAGGTTTACCAGCGTTAGCCAAGCTAAGCTAAGCTAAGCTAAAGCGCCAAGCTAAAGCTACCCGCTGGTTAACAGTCATTGCATCAAAGCGTCCTCGCGACCGACGCGGCAATAAACCGTTTGTAGAAACCTCACCTTAACGCCGCGATACGAAGTAAGCGTAGCCTCAACCGTCCTCCGACCCGCCTCTCTTCTACGTGTTGTCACCGCAGTCATATATATTCTTTGCTCTGATCTTACTGATGCTGCTGCTGCAAGGCTGCCGCCATCTTGTTTACCTCCCCCCCTCACTGTGCTAAATGCTAACCTCTCACGTCAGTACGACATTCCCCTTTTATTTTTTATTTTTTGCGTGTTGGTTCTGGCTGCTACCACTTTTTTTGGACAGATTTTAACATCAGTAACATCATAGTGGTATCCTGCTACTCTAGAAAGTTGATTTTCTCTCCCCATTTTCTATTCATGGTCATGGGTAAACCACTTTATACATAACTTTTCACATCTAATTAGCATAAAGGACTGACTGGCGGTGAATGTTTATTTGGGGAAAATCATTTGGTCTTTGAACAGACGGATAAAATTAGAGAGAACTAAATTATTAAGTTGTCAAAAATGGACGAATCTTAAGAAAACATTTTAATGAAACAGGTTGTTTTATCGAAATTTGCGACATTTGTTTAGGCGTCTTGACCTGAGGTGTTCTATGACATTTACTACCACGGACTTGCTAAGTCATTAATAACTGGCCTTTTCACTGCTTGTCCTGGGTGACTATGCAGGCCCCCACTTTGAAGCTGTATCCTTTTGCTTAGCTGGCCGATCAGGGTTATATATAACAAGTGTAAACCCTGGGGAAGGGCAAGCTAAGGCTCCAATTACAGGCCCTCACTCCCACTCCTCATACAGCTCAAACTAGGGGAGCAGGGGACTTCAACTCTGGCCTCCACTAAGCAGTTTGCAGGTCAGTTGGCAAAACCATGTGGTGCAGTATAATCCTGGCCTGACCCAAAAACAGGCTGATTTAAGATCAGCTTGGGACAGATATGACGCAAATCCATTCACAGATTTACAAAGATCACAGTGTAGTGTTTATGTATTTATTTATGTGTTTAATATACTATATTTTGTTAATCTGTGGTTGAGATGATTTTACAATAATTTGTAAATAGCCTTTGATTAAGATGACATTTTACTTTTTAATTATAATTTTTGCTAACATCTTTGATGAGTATTAATTGATTAGTGTTAATAGGTCCAGCACAAAGTAATGGTTGATGAAATCTGATGTAGCCAATAAGTGGGCTAAGAATTATCTACAACTCCGTAATTAAGCCTGTTACCCAAAGTTAATGTGCAATCAATTTAAATTGCTCAAAAATGAAGCTGAAGGGGGAAATGCCAAAAGAGCAGGCACACTGCCTGTCCAGAACTCTCCTTTACAACATTATTTTCAACCTCACATATCTGTCTCCCTCTAGTGGTGGTTACTAGTGGCGCTTTTCTGATTTGCTGAAAAACAACGAAAAATAAATGAATGCACAAAATAAACAAACACGCTTAAAGAAAGTCAGCAAAAGAAGTTCACTAAATTAGTGGCCAAACAGTCTTGTGTAGAAAAAAACATCTTAAGCAGGAGACAAATTGGTCAGTCATTCTGGTGAGAAAAACTAAATGTTTAGCTAATAATCTTTTTGCAGGTCAAAGGATTTTCACTTCAATCACACAGTGGAAGCATAATAGTAATGTTGCATCGATATAAATGGATATTGTTCTTTCCACACGTGTGTCTTTATTGGTATTGACATCTTTTATGTCTCCAGAAGGAAGCTGTTAGTTCTCATGGATCTGTTCACCTTTAGTAACACACTGATTGAATGAAGATCTGTCTTATTTTATCTGTCTGTGTTTTAAGTTTAATGTAGTACAGAGTTTGCATAGAGAAAATGGATTTCATCATCTCGCTTCTGATTATGGAGTTTTGGCTAAACTCAACTTGGTTATACTGTTAAATCCTATTCTTTCTGTAAATTGAAAAATCATGAATAGTAATTATTACAAAGTCAGTGGTTTATTTACTCAGAGAAGGATGTAGCTAATAAAAGAAATTGGTATGCAGACTGCATGTGTTTATTAAATTACATTATTTTTGCATCTGGAGGGCTAGTGACAGCACCTGTCTGGAGGGAGTCTTATTCAGTATAAAGTAGCCATCAGTCCTTCCAATAAATAAACAACTGGCATTGGTGCATGCAGAAGAAAAGAAAGGCAACATTAAAATACTCATGAGAATAATTTGTTTTAGTTGTTTTGTAATTATGTAGAAAGTGTCATTCTAGCATAATTATGTAAGTTTATAGTAATTGCTGTCATTTATGTGTTATTTATGCAAACCAGACTTTTTTGCTTCGACTCTCAGCGTCTCATGGACTTTTTTCTATTCTGTGTTTTAAAATGCAAGTTGAATTTATTTGGCATTACAAATTTAATAAATGTTGCTTTAAGGTGTGATGTTTATTTGTTATTTCTCAGATATGAATTTTCAGTGTCTAAGGTCATTCACATAATTGTTCTTTATTCTTATTTTCTCTGATATGACCAATCTACCCACAATATATAAATGTCTAATCTATGTATTTCTAATAGATATTACAAATATCCTGTTTTTATTACAATAAAGTTAACTGGTAATGTTTTGTAAATCTAGTTTGAAAACTCAGTATTCACTAGATGGAGACATTTCACTGCAAATGAAGAAACTGGTAAAAGACCGTTTGAACGTACTGCTTAGAAGCATGCAGGAGTGCACCTCTCACACAGAGCCCTGTAAGCACTGCTGGTGAATAGAGAGATTATCAGTCAGAACGTAGGAAGACAACAGATCAACAAGCAGCTTTTGGACAAAACCAAAGATCAACATGCTCGGTTTCATAGACACGGAACAAAATACCCTCTCAGATCACAATAGCAAAACAACATCATCACGAGAGAAGCGCGGATGTTTAACAGCTATGCATTTCTGAGGGCTGCAGGAACTTTGTAATGACATCTGCTTTAAGATATCAGGAAAGAAGTCCGTGCTCTGACATCCCTTTCATGTGGATAAAGGAAAGAGGTTTTGCTGTTTTGTTTCAGACTGCTTTTCATCAATTTATCAATAACCTTTTCCCATTGATGAATAAATAACTATGTTTAAACAGATTTGCTAGCTTCACATGATTTG
Organism: Sternarchorhynchus goeldii; assembly: GCA_028565775.1. NCBI lineage: Eukaryota > Metazoa > Chordata > Actinopteri > Gymnotiformes > Apteronotidae > Sternarchorhynchus > Sternarchorhynchus goeldii. The sequence continues at coordinate 2,973,726 of JAOXYF010000004.1, forward strand.
GTCACCTTGTTTACAATAAACAGCCAACCTGTAAACGAAACAGATGCGATTTAAAATTTTGCAGCTATAAAGAAAGAGTACATAGTTACAATTCATTGTATCATATATATATATTGTCTAATAATAACTATTTAATAATAAGCTGTTCCTCCAGTGACCATAGGCTAACTGTAGTTGACCTTTGTGGATGCTGAAAATAGCTGAAAAGTGATGGAGAGAAGCACATTCCTCAGGCTCTCTTACAGTCAGTTTTAGGATCTGCTGTGAGGTCAGTAGGGTAACCACAGCAGAGCTGCACGGTTCATCGCCATGTAGAGTCTTCGATTCCAATCAACTGTTTTGGCCTCTGGTTAATACAATTAGTTAATGTAGCAAATGCCTTCCATCTAATCAGGCATCTCTAGATTCAAGCAGTGATAAGTAATGACCAAACTCGCATGCCCCTGCTAAATATTCGAAGAGCATTTTGGCAATTGTCCTGAAAAAAAAAATCAATAGTGTATTGTCAGTTATGAAGATCCTACTCCTCTCCTCACTTCCACTGGGAGGGTCATATGACCGTCTCCATATGACATTCTATTTGCAGACCATTAGTGGTATATAAGGTATGATGTTTGGTCAAATGAGCAGGTAATAAAGGAAAATACAACCTCGAAACCCTACGTTATGTGGGATGGCAGAGGGTAGTGAGGATGGGAAGGCGCCCGATTCTATAAAAGAGAGTAAGCATTTGACACAATGAGGGACAAAAGAGTAACATTATCGTATTTCTGTTACGCTAAGCCTTCTAAATACGTGTGCACAACATTAAAAATGGCTGAGGAACAGTGACTACAGATTTGAGACTTTGCACTGGTGAGCAGTTGCTACTGGATTGAACAGTATGTTGCGATGAGCTAGCAGTAACATTCTCTGTGCTGCATGCTACCGGCCAAAAGAAAGTCACTTCATTAGTAAATTGCTAGATATTAGGTTAGCTGTACTTTGTCGTCAAGCAATGACCTTCTTAATTTATTTTATAGGTTATATTAAAAGTTAAAAGATTTCCAAAAAGAAGGTACAACCAAATTATCTGAAGAGCAAAACTGCTAGTTTTGTGAATTCACCTTTTCTTTTTTGTAAATGTCCCTTACAGTTCAATACTGAAACCAAGAAAAATAAACAATAACAAGTCATGACACTCAAAAACAGAACCTTCTTATTAAGCTTCCAGAGCTTTGAAGGGAATTTTATATCTGGTGAACATCAAACGCATCTGGCCAACAATTCTATGCTTTGTTTACAGGGAGGAGAACCATCTATAGTACAGTGCTTAGATGGATCTCAGCCATAACCCATTAATTGTCTTCAGTATCCAGGCTGGATGTTGGCCATGTCTGATAGGATCAAAGCAACCATGTATTGTTTTCTATGTGTCAAAGGAAGAGAAAAAAAACCATGCACCATCTGTTCACATCTGAAAGCTTTTTAAACAGTCCATGGGACAGCTTGGCTACTTTGTTTCATTAAAGCCAGAGCCAAGAGGTTAAAAACAGCAAAGTGGCAGCCTTGGTATTGAGTTTGTTAAAAAAAAAAACACTGAAGGAGAGAGGAAACCATGTTTGAGTAAAAAAAAAAGAAAAACATGAGCTCTGTATTCAAGAACTGGTAATGACATATAACTTTTGCATTAGGTCTATTTGAAAACTACTCTTAAACTGTGTAATATTTTGGCATTGTGTGATATAATTTTTCTGTAAATAATAGACAATGTCTCTTTTCTACCAACTTTGCAGATTCATCTACCTGAAGCACACCAGCCTATAAAATTAATTTGATGAAGGATATCCTAAAATGAAGATCAAGCCTCATGTTTTGAGAATGGAAACAAATTCTTTATTTTCATGCATAATAATGGTATTAATCACACGATGCCCATGGGCATTTAATTAATCCGCTGTAAGTATCGAAATTGTATGGCTCAAGGATAAATACATTTAGTTTAGGCTCAGTATGGTCCATTCAACCACCCCGTCCACTAAGTTCGAGGTAGATAATTGGAACTGTCATTGTGAGCGCGCCTGATGGTCGCGCGTTCCGGAGTATGGATCTGTGAGCTCGTCCACGACGCACTCGGTGTGTCAGTTGAGGTTTTGGATTTCTGTGTTTTCGGCGTCTCTCTGAAACAGTGGTCCGGCGCTGCGTATCCCTCAGCAAACATGTCCAAGTTGGAGCAGGTCCTCATCCTCGATCCTCCAACCGATCTCAAATTCAGAGGTAAGGAAACTGCACTGCCGACAGCTGACATTCATTTACCACCGATTTAAAACTAACAGAAACCGGAGATTTCACAGTCGGTACGAGTGTGCACCGACTGCAACACCGCCATTTTGAGGTCGGGAACGAGGGCCTTTGCGGATCCCCGTACTCGAGTGAAGTTAATCGGCAGGCATGCGCTCAACTTACGCGGACAGCCAGCCACATACTTTACCTGTTGTAAACCGCGCGTTATTTCGTTTCCATGGTAATAGTACACCGGCACTGACCGATGTCTTATTCCGTTTTATTTTTTTTTAAATGTGTGTATCAGTCGGCTAACGTTATCACTTATACAAACTGGTCACTACGGTGCCCGGCTTCTTTTTGGCACCAAGCTCGCTTGCATAGACTTGCTAGCTAAGCTTTAGCAAGTCTGCTTGGAGTTAGTTAGCTTAGCTTAGCTTAGCTTAGCTTAGCTATCCACCCCCACCCCCAGTCGAGCTAAGGCTTCAGTGACGACGTGGATATTGCTTTCTAGCCGGCTAACCTGGGTTAGCTAGCTGGCAGGTGCTGAGGTAGTTGCCTGCTAGGTACCTGGGTAAAACTTTTACACGTAAAACTACCTTGTTGTACACGTTGCGCAGGAAAGTACGACTAACTAATGCAACTGAACAAGTTTAATTTAAAACACAACAGTGACGGCTCTTTCCGTTGATGATTGACTTGGTCGTTGACAAGGATATTAGCCAACGTTAGCTAGCTAGATAAATATTTGATGATGATCTAAGCAAGGTGCACTACAAGCAACCTTTTAACTAAATATTATTACTAGCTAGCTGTGTGTTCAGCCTTTGGGATTTAGCTGGTCAGCAGCTCAACTGTTCTTTGTTCGTTATGTCTTTTATACTTGTTTAAAAGCTGAGGTATTGTGCTTTGGTGTGGACATTCGCCCCTCTGAAGTAGCTAGTCAGCTAGCTTATTTCTTGTAAGAGGGCGGGGTTCCCCAGCCAGATGAGAGTTGAGCTCGCTTAGCTAAATGTGTGTTAACGTGGAAGTAGGGTATATGCCAAAAAATACTAATACTTTTTTGTGTGTGGTTTAGTTTTAAATAAAGAAGTGCATTTCTGGAGAAAACACAAATCCACACTGCATACATGAACTTGCAACGCCTTATCAAACTTCGTGCAAAAATCTCAACCCTAATAAGCAAGTGGACGTATAAAATAACTTGCATAAATGCACGTGTAGCTTTGCTTAAAATGCTTCCCCTTTATCGAAGTATTTGTTTGACGGCGAGAATCGCATCGTTATTGCTATAGACAAGGATTTATACACGTCACAGAATGTAAAATACCAAGATATACAACGGTTATGTCAAATGGTGGTTAGTGTGTGTAGCCTCCGTGTTTACTGTTTTTGTAAAACCACTTATCAAAGGGGGAGCTTGTCGACAGTAAAGTACAAAATCTAAGCGAGCCTGTAACAATAAAACATTGATATGTTTATATAGCGCATTATGTGAAGAGAGATTTCTGTGTTGTGTACAATCTCATTCAGGCTATCGGTCGCATGCGTTAGTCCCATCAACCAGCTCGTGTCAGGGATATCCTTTATGATGCTGATTGCATCCCGTGAGACGGCATCTGCTCTCTGGCGTTACCAACATCGGTGCGGTTCAATAATACAGATCCAATAACACCTTATTACGGAACGGATTGTATAATTTAGACAGGGCTGTTCTCCAGCCACTTCTTTTTCCACTGGCATTGCGTGACCAGGCTGTAAGGGCAGGGAGGCAGGTCATGCCTACCAGAAGTATTGATGTTGTCGGACGTGCAGTTTTTGTGCCATTGTTTTGATGGTACAGGGCAGGTATAATTCTATCCGTAGAAGGCTCACACAGGCCGAACAAGGCTGCATATTCTCAAGGTGTTGATATTCGACACGCATGCAGAGCAACTCGTATGTATGCTTTCCAGCATAATCTCTGCCTCCAGTGAAGTATATTTCCTCCGCAGAATCTGGTGAATGGGTTTGTGCTTAGAAAACAGCAAAGGTACTATAAATGCAAAGCTTTAATTCAGTCGGTAGGTCCTTCTTAAGCTGTGTTTTTTACTCGTGTACGTGTCCATTCTTCTAAGAGAGAGGGCGGGCATCGATGGCTCTGATGATGGGAATCGGCCTCAACTGCATTGAAAAAGAGCTTTAATGAAAATCCGTGTTGGTCACATATTAACTCGCACCTACCCAACTTGATCTACAGCGATGGTCTCTTTTAAACCCACCTGCTCTGTTGGTGAACGCACACCTCACTCAGGTGCCAATCTGCTCGAGTGTGTCCGTGTCATCCAGGAGCACTGACCTGCTTGAATCACACGAAGCTCACCCCCATCACACGAACTCGGGCAGACTCTCCTCTGCTCATGTTTTCTTCCATTCTATCAGCACCCAGACTAATTTGCCAGGGAGCGGCAGGGCTCCAGGGTTGTGACTGGGTGGACAGAGCCCTGTTTCTGCTGAGCTACGAACATCTACTTGGACCAAGGCGTTGCTTTCAAACTTTGCAGGGGTCCCTATGCTGTAGGAAGGACTACCTATGGCACTGTGTCTGTCTCTGTCTCTCTCTCTCTCTCTCTTTTTTTTTTTCTGTACCACTCTGTGTGCTGGTTTATCTCTCTCACTCCCTCATCTCTTCCGTCCATCCTTCTCTCTGCCTACTGGTTTCTCAAGCTCTCTCTCCTCCTCTCTCTTGTCCCCCCACCCCCTCCTCGATTCGTTATTTATAGAGGCAGGGAGGCCTGGGAGACTGGTACAGAGAGAAAGTGGCAGGGATGGGGGAAGCCAGCCATGCAAGGATGACATGGGCTTCCTAGAACAACCCTTTCCGTATTGCTGGCCTTCTTTGGTCATTCCCCTGTGAGACTAAATGAACAATGATGCCTTCCGGCTCAGTGCCTGGTGTCCATACGCTACAAGTCAGGAGGGAAAATCAGATTTGCCTTGTTGCACTTAAGACCCAGACGGAAGAGCTTTTATAGTGGATGAAGCCCATGTGAGGCTCAGATTGGTATCTGATCTGCTTGTATTAACTGATTGATTCAGCAGCATGTCCTTATGCAGGGGGTGCACGTGCGTTTTAGAGCCACGCTCCAGACAACATGCTGGATGCTGCTTTTCTTGGCGTGTCCTGCTCATGTTGAATAGAGAAGGTGTTTCGCATGACACCACATAAGAATTATATTTAGAAATTAGGTTGAATTTAACAAGACTCTATTTAGGAATTAGACATGCTTCAAAACTTAATTATGTTCATACCCTGACTGAAAGCAGAAGCAAATTGAAAAATGCGATGCAGATATTCATTTGACCAAGGGCAAGACTTTCTTTGATTTTTGTTTTATTTTTATGTAAAGATAATTTCACAGCGCTTCCATTGGTTGCTGGAGAAAAATGCAAACTCCAGTGCCTGATAAATGTCTGTGGATCGATATGAATCTTGTGCTGTCTTTTAAATATGTTGCAAACATGAGTAATAATTACATAAAACCATTCTTTTAAGATGAACAGATTTAATAATAATTTTTTTTTAAACAAGTTTTGTTATTCTAGGCCTGTCAATCTGCTAAGCGGATTGTGTGTGTGTGTGTGTGTGTGTATACACAATGTGTACATATTAAATAATGTTTCTACAAGAAAGATCCAGTGCCCTTTTAGTGAGATTCCTGATTTGACACAGCATAAGTCACGTTTAATTGGTATGATTTATAAATCGCACACCCCAATGATGAAATAAAGTATTTAATTTTAATTTGCAGCAGGTTAATGTTTTAGTGGTGGTGGTTGTTTTGTTTAAAAGGTTTGTGATGTTCTTTTCAAACATACTTGGATCTCTAGGATCTCTTTCTTTAGGGCAGTGTTACCCAGTCCTACCCTTTGGAGTTCATAGAAAGTCTGTGTTTTCTCTGACTCGGCTCCCAACACGCTTGAGCTCAGTGAGCAGGGTCGCTGAATACCTGCTACAGCTGACAGCGGAACTAAAAAGTGTCCCAGCTGGGGGAATGCCTGCTTCAGCCACCTGTGCAGCTCGGGTGAACAATTACCCACTACTGGAACTCTTCATTACCTCCTGTCGATTACTGTATTGTGGAAAACTTAAAAGCCAGTCAGGACGGGCGATGACTATGGACAGGTGGTAGGTGTACGTTGGCACCTGTACGAGGGATCGAGGGCTGTAAGGGGTGAAGGAGGAGTGCAGTGGCCGGGTGGCACTCTGAAACTTAATTCCAACCTCTTCGCACCACACTTGGAATGTTAGCAGGCAGTCCTCTGGTTACCAGCATGGAGCTCTTGACTGCTGAAATGCTGTCTGTGTTCAGTGAGTCGAGCACCAGAACAAGGAGGTGTTCTTAACTGTTCCCGTACAGCACCAGAACAAGGAGGTGTTCTTAACTGTTCCCGTA
>JAOXYF010000004.1:2988726-2998877 GCA_028565775.1 Sternarchorhynchus goeldii
GGGGGGGAGGAGAAGAACAGGAGCAGAGGAGAACCTTTCTCCCTTCTCCCTCTCTGTCTTTTTCCACCGTGTTCTTTTCTTGGTGTGAAGGACAGAAGGCGGGGGTTCTAGCACAGCACGGGGTTAAGAGGGCAGTAGCTCGGGCCCAGGCCGCGCTCCGTCACGCAACAGGAAGGAAAGAACAGCCACATCTCAGACATTCACTAGAAAGCTGTAATATAAACATTTCTAGCCCCCTCACCACTCCACACTCTCTTTCTCGTTTTATTAAGAGTTCAGTGAAATGTTAGGTGTCTTGTAAATGTGATTTTAATCCTTTTTAAGTGAAGGAAAAAGAAACGTCCATCAAAACAAATATCAAAAAGAAAAAAACTCCCCAGACCACGTCACCTTTGCGCCTGGCAGCCTTGGAAAATTGGCAGATGTGTCTCCACTTTGCTGGCCCTCTGTTTCCATGGAAACGTCAACAGTTGGGAAGGAAGATGCCTCCTTTTGTACATTTTTGTCTTTTTTTTCTGTCCCTAAACGAAACCACTGCACACTTTTGTTACTGTTATCATCTTTTAATATTATTAATGTTCCCTATTTTCCCTCAATACAAAGCATTTATCTCTTCTCGAGGCAAACACTGAGTGAAGTTGGAGTCCTGCACCTCTCCTGTCCCATCCCATGCTATTCAACACCGAAGAAATAAATAAATAAATGAATAAATAAATCATTTGTACAGCTGTGTATTTCCCTTTTGTGTTTTGTGACTTTCACCACACACACACACACACACACACTGTAGAATGACCTTCTTGCCATTCTAGAGTTTTTGTTCTTGCCTTGTCCTCGCGTCTTGCTGTAGAACCTGAAGGTGGCGCTCTAACCCCACGGCCACTGGACGTGCGCTGAAGCTGCTCCATCTGTAGGGTTTCCACGACACCTTAGAAATGCCAGCAATGTCAACTAGAATGACCAGTCAGTGGAAAATTACCAGGACGTCAGAGTGACAGGGAGGGACGGTAGACTGAAGTTTATTTGGCATAAACTGTAAAACTTTTGATCGTCCGTTCAATAATTGTCTTTTTTATTGGCCTATGGCACTTTTGTGATTCATTTATGAGAAATACAGAGCACTTCTTAGATACAAGCTTATCCAATTGTTAAAATATGTAATTTCAGTTTATACAATCCAGTTAAAAAGACATGACTTTAGGCACAGGTATCTACATATGATTAATCCCTAATATAATCCTCTAACAACTACCACACACAAACGCATGACCTCTCCCCCTATGCTGTGTTGCATTTTATTCTCCACGTTGGGTTATATTGGAAATCCACACCGCTAGAGGAAGCAAACGTTTCCATAACCTTCCCAGTCTGTCTCTGGTGCAGACTAAGGTTTGGCACAAAGAACAGCACTTCCTGGTGGGACATCTGAAACCGCAATTGCTTTGAATTATTCTGCATGGCGTAGAACAATCCAGCAAGCCGAAATGATAGCTTACAGCTCACACGAGGGCCACGTTTGTGAATGAAACCCTCAGGAAATCAAATGCCCTCCCTCAAATTTGAACTAAACACAACTGCTATGCCATTTGGTTCTAAGGAGCCTTTTCTTCTGCAGTTGAGACATCTAAACGGCCCTCACCATTTTTTAAAACAGCCCAATTCATTTCAGACATTTTGTTAGAGATGAACTAGTAATTACCTTTTATTTTCTAAATAGCCCTGAAAAAAGTTCATTTTGTATGCACTCACACACTTCCACACTTCACATATTGTTCAAAAAATCATAAGTATAAACAGTGAAATGGTTTAAAGATGAGAAAACTCATATTGCCAAATATTGCTATCTGAGGCTGGTGTAAAAAAATTTATATTTTCACTCAAAAAAAAAGTTCAAAAACCTGACTGTTGTCAGTCGTGCTTTTACTAAAGTGCAGTCAGTGTGGTGCAGCAGGTTGAGTTCTTTGGCATCTGGACAGCAGTTTGTATCTCCACTCATATCTCCATTTCATCCAGCTTCTGTAGACCACGAGTCAGGAAGAAAATGAACGAGTTCAATGCCCAAATGCATCAAGTAAACGTCCTCCCAGCTGACCAGAGGTGCTTTGCTGAGCCTCTCCGGTTCTCTGTGTGTCAATATGTACAGAAACATTCCAGTTTTGTAAGGTTCCGTGTTCGCTACACCCCCCCAAACTCGCCTCCTCATCCCTGTTCAGCCCATGAGCCGTGTGATGATCACGCTCAAGGCCACTAGCGCTGTACCCTGTTGTGGGCGGTTTCCCCGCCAGCCATTGCTCAGCCTGAGCGGCCGGTCGGCACGGCGACCCGGCCCGCCCTCCGGCCTGCGGCTGCTCGCCGAGCACTGGATCAGGGGCGTCTGGTAGGAGGTGGCTCGCCTTTCCGGCCGGTCGGGACTGGACCCGTCACTGGGCCGCTGGCCGTTGTACAGCAGGTAGCGCCCGTGGGCGTCCTGCTCCATGCGGAAAAGCTCGTACTCTGTGTGCGGGAGACGGATGCCCAGCGCCACACAGCCGTCGGTCCGCGTGACGTCCTGTTCCACGCCCACCTGCCAGGAGCCCTGGACGCCACACTCGTTGCCGCTGAAGACATTGAGCAAGGACGTAGTTGCCAGATCCATCGGCATCACCCGCATGTGGTTTACTGCATACAGAAAGATACACACACACACACAGAGGTTGGCTGCAGCGAAACCTTCCAGTAGATTTCCAGTAGAGGAGTAGTTGTCATGTTAAGGAGGTTCTTGTTCTGTTTTGCTCCAGCTGGCCCCTGTATTTCAGCTGTGGCTTGTCTGGTTCAGGATTTGAAAGGTACACTGACTTTCATGTGCAAGCAAAATATGTTTGCAAAGCATAAGGAGGAATTATTCAAGACTTATTTAGACCAGTGACGGGATTCAGAGCAGTTTACTGTTGTAGTAAGGTGGAATATTTTATTCGCCAAAAAGACGTTCGATACGTTTCACCCTCCCCAAACATCACTGCTGATTCTGCTACCCTGGTGCTGCTGGACCTCAGGACTGTGTTGTCTGGAAGCAAAGTACAACTTGCAAAAACAAGGATAACAAGAAGACAAAGAAACCGAACCACGCTCACCTTTAAAGACGAACTCGGTTCCACCCATCACGCGGGTGGAGTGTATGCCACGGCTGTAGCGCCCCCGGGCGTAGATGGAGAACGTCGGGTGTTTGCAGACGGGATCTGAATAGTGGTAGTAGTAGCCCTCCCACGTGTTGTTGTTGTCGTGGAAGATGAAGTGACGCGTGAGGAAGAGTACCTCGGGCCGCACCTCGCATCGCTGCGACACCCACTGCCCGTGCAGGCCCACGGTGAGCTCCGCCCGCGGCGGGAGGATCGGGGGGTGGAGCTCGTCGGAGCGGGCGATGATGCGGCACGCGATGCAGCTCTGCTCATGGCTCTGAAAGGTGGGGGTTGGGGGTTTGGAGAGACAGGTATAGTGAGCCAGGCAGAGGGTGTTTTCTTCATAAAAGCTCAAATCTCGATTCCACAGATGATCAGTTTAACAGGACTATTACGTGAGAAGGTACTCATTCATCTGAATCCCCTTAATGACTATTCATACGGCATGATGAGTAAACAATAATAACAGAAATAAAAACACATGCTGTGATAGCATTAAAAATATTAGCCCAGACATACTTCTCTGATGTCCATGCGATCTAAAACCAGAGCAGATAACAGTGTAAAGCACATTTGGATTAAACTGGTGTAAAGTGTAAAGCACATTTGGATTAAACTGGTGTAAAGTGTAAAGCACATTGGACCAAACAGACAATGAGTTCAGACAGGAGATGCATGTGGAAACGATAGGAAACCTTTTCGTCGTGGGAAGTGGAACGGACACTGCTAAACTGCTTCTTGTGTCTGCAAGAAGAAAAGTCTTATGTTTTTTGATGTCGTTTTTAGAGATGTCTTCTGGAGAACTAGACTACCTTTGTGAACTATATTTAGCATCTATCTCAGCTGTGTTAGTATTTATGTAGGTTGCTCAGTGCGTGCCATCCTGCCGTTCTACAGTGTCCTTCAGGGGGAAGGAGAAAGAGGAGCCTGCATGTGTATATGTGACTGTAAGATGTTTTCACCCCACTCCTCTCTGGCAAAGATTTTAGTTTATGAATGCTTGACCTTCTGACTAGCCACAAGCTAAGAAATGTAACTTATTCCCCACCACCTCTCTCTCACTCCCTCCCCATCTCTCTCTCTCTCTTCCTCTCTCTCTGCCTCTCTCTCTCCCCTTTCTCTCATTCTCATTACCTCCCTCCCTTTTTCCAACCTCCTCTTGGCTGTTCCCTTTAACAAAACCCATCCAAAGTGGTTTGGTAGCTGGAATCGCTGTTGTTGTTGAAGGCAGTAGACGTACAGGAAACCCAGGCTAATTCACCAAACAATTACAAAATGTCTCTCTTGGGTTTTTTGCCACCGTCTTGTCCAGCCGTACTCATCGATAAACAAATCAACGAAACAAAACAAATCAACGAAAGCCCTCTGTCACAGACCGGTCTGAACTGGTTTGGGCCAGGAGGATGGAAAACTGTGGTGGCAGAACTGGAAACGAGGAAACAATACAGCAGCTGTGGCTGACGATCCACCCAGTAAAACCACAAACGAAGAGACTGGCACTCAGGAAACCCTCTGGAAACGGTCTAGCACCCGGCTGCCAGGCTTCCCAATGGACGGATGGAATTGTCATCATAGCAATAAAGCATCTAAATAAGGAAAGATCGCTCTTCCTGCAGATGGGCGGAGCTGCCGATTAAATGTCTGTTCGTTCACGGCCCTGCCCCGTTTAGCTGATGTGGTCACCGTTCATCAAAGAGCAGACTAAACACTCAGGCCTGATTAGAGTGAAAACGGGCATCACGTAGTTTTGGAGTTCATTTATAGGGTGGTGATTCGTGATGGTTTGTTTTGGGGGTTTTTTTGTTCTGTTGTTGCTTGGATGCTAACGGTGGCGTGGTCTTCAGAGCCCTGTTGTTCACGACTGTACTGTGGCTGTTTTGAACCTTCTTGTAATAACAAGCTCTGGCTATGCAAATCTCTGTGGCTGAGCAGAATGTCTCCAATTAACAACAAATGCGTGTGGCAAAAGTTCTGTTCTTTTCAAGTCAATTCTATTCAACTTTATTGTCATCATGCCAATATAGAGCTTCACAGTATAACGAAATATTGTTGGGCTACATCTCCAGTACAGTTAAACAATGAGAGGTGTGTTTCAAGAGGTGGCAACCTCAACGAAGTATCACGTAAAACCTAAAATGTTATATAGCAAGATCTTTTAATGCACAGACTTAATGTTGAATAACTGCTCGTTTCTAGTTTCCTTGCAGAACGCAAGAATTTTTCTGTAAACTTGAACGGCTGTCTGTAACGGTACTATTCTTTTCGTTGTTGAGAAGCAGACCGAGAGGGAGGGGGGATGGGGAAAAAACGCTGGGCTAAGGAACGGAGAAGCTCAGCTCCTCTGACCTTTTCCCATAGTGCCTCAGGCATGAAATCAGACCTGGAACACAGAACTTCAGAATAATTCAGAGGGCTGCGTGATTCTGAATTCTGGGAATACCACATGCCGATCACTTGGGAAGATAGGCCCGGTTTCACGTTTCGTGTTGGGGGCTTGGAGGGGCTCGGCAACCGCCACGCGCCAGTACTGGCTTTCAAGAGCGTGTGTTCAACCCAGTCCGATTGGTGGACACTGGCTCAGACACTTTACTAGCTGGGATGAAGCTTGGTTTGTTTAGACAGCCAGACACGCCATGTTGGGGTATGGTGACCAACGCTACCAGACAGCTGTTGGCCATGAACACACACCACAATGTGGGTGAATACAAGAAACATTGAGATGGGCTACATCCTAATACTACTGAAATTCTAAATCGGAGTTTCTAAGTTCTAAATCTTAAGTTGTAAACTTACAGACATCCTAACCCAACATAAATACTGAATGAAGCTCCAATGAGAACAATTTCAAGTCAAAATGTATTTCGATAATGGCTTTTACCAAACCCCCAGTGAGCAAGTCAAGGGTGACAGTGGCAAGGAAGAACTCTCTGAAGAACTCCCTGAGAACCTTGAGAGGAACCCAAAAAGATTCAAGGGGGGGGGGGGCTCCTCTGGCTGACATCGGACATCACAATAACAATAATAAAGTCTATTACTTGTGTCATTATAAATAGGTTCCTGATAACTAGTAGAAGTGTAAAATCGGTCTTAGTTTTCCTGTAATGACTTTATATATCAGACAGTCCACAACGGTGGATGAAAACTTCAACTGAATGGCAATAAACTATAAGAACAGTGCAGCTGTTTGTCTGTTCATTTCCAAGTTCTAAACTGCTATACTTTTACACACACACACACACACACACACACACACACACATGTGAATTCAATCTGATCGGCAATATTGAAATGATTTCATATGCAAGTGATGCAGAGTCTCAACCATCTCCCCTCCAGGGTTTTTATGCACATATGGAACGGCACGCAAACATGTGTCAAAGACACACATACACACATGTACACACACGTACATACACATACATGTATCAACCCCCTCCCAACTGACCTTGGCGTTCTGTAAGGGCTGCTGGTAGCTGGAGGGCCTGTAGTACATTCTCTGTGCCGGTTCCGTGTGGATGTCCCCCAGGAACAGCTCCTCGATGGGGTGGTCAGGGTTGCGGTGCAGGTACTGTTTCTCCACCCGCAGCAGCTGCATCTCATGCATGGCAAAGTTGAGGCCTCGTGAGCAGTCGCAGGCTCCCTCCTCTCCCCACAGCTCGTAGCTGACGTTGGGCTCCCAGAGTCCGGGCCCCGGGCCCCTGCAGCTTCGCTCCAGCCGCCGGCTCAGATCCTTGGCTGCGCCCGCCGAGTGGCACACCGCCTGGACGCGGTGCACCTGGTAGTCGGCCTCGGTCCCGCCGCGCACGATCCAGGAGGCCTGGCGCGGACGCACGCGGCCGCGCACCACCAGGGTGTAGGCGGGCGCCGTGCAGCGGTTGTCGGTGTAGTAGAACTGGTGGGCGCGGAAGGTGTGGTTGTGATAGAAGCGGTACGAGCGTGTGATGAACTCTGGGCCGGGTCGTACCTCGCAGCTGGCATGGGGAAAGTGGGTTATGGAGGTCAGATGGTGGGTTTGAGATATTCATGCAGTCACAGCTGAATGATTTTAAATACCAGGAGTGCTAAAAAATGGACAGGGACAAATCTAACCAAAACATTATAATCAAATCATTTCATTATAGTGTGATTTGAACCAAAAAGGACATTTGAAAGCATCTGTGATAACTTACCTCATGATTTCATTGTTAGAATTTTATTTCCCCTCTACAGTTCATAACCCAAAACTGCTTGTCCAGAACATGCATGAATTTAAGATAAATTGCCATCTTTTAAACTCCAAATGAACTCTTTTGTAAGATTATCTGTGTAGATAATAAAAGAATATTGGAATAAGAAAGTGCAAATTGAAGAAAGAAAGCAAATGGTTGGAGTGGTGGACCAGAGGTTCCTTAAACCACAGCAGTCTTCACTAATCTCTGTTCTGGGGTCAGTGTCTGTGGGCAGGAGCGTCAGCGTGACGAGGCGGACGTGCCCTCCGGGCAGCTAGAGGGCGCTCACCTGGTGGAGACCCAGTGACCCTCTATGTTGGGGGGCATCTGTACGGTGATGCGGGCGCCGTTGTGCAGGTGCTTCAGCATGTGCTGGCACTTCACGTCTTTCGACGGCCAGGTCAGACCCGTCTCCAGGACGAGCCGTGGAGGACTGCTGTCCGACGCCGACTGGGACAAGCTCTCTGCCCAACCTGCTGACCACGCAGCGAACAGTGGAAGGGAAAAACGATGATCAATGGCCTGGGAAACACCTGCCTACTGCCTCTTACAGGCCACAATGACACCAAGCATTTAGATGAATAGAATTTCTGCACACCACAATACTAATGAATTATTATGAAAAACATTTCAAATAATTACAAGAACCAGTTACATGCTGCTGAATATACAAATAAAAATGGGTACAGACAACAACACTTTGTAATATATTCATAAAAACACACTTTAGCTTCTGAAATCTGAGATTAAAAGTGACTAGAGAAAAGTAGTCATCAGCTGTTACCTAAAATTGGCTACTAAATTGGATGCAAAATACACATCAACTCATAGAAAAACCTATATAACACTGAACACGTTCTTATGTCTTAATAATCTACCATATACGCCCTAAACGTCACTATATGAAACAACAAAACCTCAAAACACTTTTAGGCGCAAATGTGTGGGAAATTCCGCACTTTCCCAGACTACAGCGCTGAATTCTATGGCGTATGAAAAGCGCACAATCACGATAAAGATTTTTTGTTCAACCCTGAACTCTGGGAAATAACATCATCTGTATTAACAAAGATTTCTTGCCACTACTACATGTGAAAACTGTGCAATTTCTGTCATCCAGACACCGAGCACTAAATTATATTATCTTTTTTTTAATGGAACAGCACGCTTTTCGTAGAAATGCAGTGGCACGTGTGTTAATCGCCACAGCTCTGCTGGAATCATTAGTGATGCTCGGCCAAAACGTTCTCCAGCCACTGCTCAGCTTCCTCAAAACAAACACGGCCGGATTTGCACCTGTACATTCATAACAGCTCGGCCAAACACGTGCTTTCAAATCTCTACACCACTGTGCAAAGCGCCAGTCGCGAAAAACCTGCAGAGTTCTTTTATGTAAACACGCCGAGGTCTTGAAAAGCATCCCGTCACGTCCGCTGCGGCGGAGTTTCCTAACGGATGGTGAACCGCATGTTAGCATCCGGCCCTTATCGAGGCAAACAGTCTCTCAAAGATTTTTCACAGGTTTCGGAATTTACACAGAATAACGTTTTGGAGAGACACACTGTTACTCCTGAGGTGGATAAAATTTAAGCTTAGTCACAGAGTTTTTATCTGCGCCAAATGAAGAATATTAACAGAACCCGCTCCAACCCGGGACAGAACTTGGACAGATTCACGTAACCTCGATATTTTATAAATGCAGTCGCACATGAGCGTAGAAAAAAAATAATACGCTGATTAAGAAAACATTGATAACCAAACAGGATCTTGCCTTCGCACCGCCCCAGTGAACTGGGTGTATGGTGCCAAACCTTATCGAGTACATAGTGGTATTGAACAACGGAACATGGACGTCATTATCCCTAATATTCGTAATATTTACCAGTGTCATAAATCATATCTGGTGCTGGGACCCACCCGTTTTCTCGCAATTGCTGAAAAGATCTGCTTTATTTGAACCCTTCCCATGTAAATTTGTCAAACCTCTACGACTGGAAGACAAACACCCTAATCTACTCTATCCTGAGGTCCATAACTGCTCTTTCCCAAGCTCTTGCCGCCTAATTCAAAGCGCCCACTCAGTTCACTACGCTTTAACCACTAAGAACATTTCCAGTTGGCCGGGTCCCACCGGTGAGCTAACGCTTCTGGGACAGCTGACAAACGGACACGCTCCAGAACCGCCCGGAGCCGGAGAAAGGCAGGACCTCAGCGACAACACATCTCTGTCTTAAAGCTCTTTACCAAACCAAGTTCTCCATCATCTACTGTATTGAGAGACAAACCACTTATAGAACAGCTTTTATTAGCCCCTCGTCAATACAGATAATATACACGTTTTATAATGTCAAAGGTATTTTATAGATACATAAATGAAAACGAGGAGAATTTAACGTGCACAGTGATGGAGGTACATATGCCTGTTAGGTTACACCACATTGCTTCCATTGTTCTAGGTTTACGGTTAGATTTGAACAGAACGTAACTGGATTTTCCCTTAGTACGTTTTTTCTGTTAAACCTTAATTTGAGAGAGCATGTAGCATTATAATGAAACACTAGGCCTAATTTGACACTCCAGCATCCTAACTGTGAGAAATCTTATTTCAGGGTAGACAAATAAACTGAATGATCTTTTTTAATTTGAACACATATTCGCCCATTTTCTTTATTGCGTTTACGTGGGATGTTAAGTTGCCATTCATTGTGCTCCCAGAGATGAGAAGCTTGAGTTTGAACAGAATTTGTTCTCAAGGTGGAGACCTTGTGTGAAGTGTTACTGTTTAACT
>JAOXYF010000004.1:3024966-3035680 GCA_028565775.1 Sternarchorhynchus goeldii
TGCCTTTCTCTATCTCTTACACACACACACCCTACCTCCTTCTCTTTCTTTCTCACACACACACACACACACACACAGCAGTAACCAACATATGGCTATAGGAGCATGGAGCTTCACATAGCATGCCAGGTCCACTGTGTAGCGGAGAGCTGTACAGGCGGTTGGGGGTTCATTTGTTCACCTCCCCTTACCTGCATCATTGGCCACCTTCCTCAGGTGTGATCTCCGTCTCTTTATGAACCACTACTTTGGTGACTGACATGTCTGGGTGCTGCTCTTTAGCCTCTTTTATGGCCTGAGCCAGAGCCTAGCTCAGAGCAATCCCACACAAGACCACCAGGGGGAGACAGAGGACACACGGCACATAGGAGGATTATCAGAATTAGGCAAGGAAGAACAATTGAATTATGAAGAACTATTG
This sequence comes from Sternarchorhynchus goeldii, assembly GCA_028565775.1. Classification (NCBI taxonomy): domain Eukaryota; kingdom Metazoa; phylum Chordata; class Actinopteri; order Gymnotiformes; family Apteronotidae; genus Sternarchorhynchus; species Sternarchorhynchus goeldii. The sequence continues at coordinate 3,025,388 of JAOXYF010000004.1, forward strand.
AATTAATGACTTTTAAGAAAGTTAATGTGGCACATTAATTAAATTACATTTGGCTATGTATATATCATGATTATAGGTCAGTTGTAAATTTGAAGATAGATATTATTTATATTATTATTTAAAAACCAAAACTATTACATTAATAATTAGAATAAATGTTGATTAGTAATGATTAAGGAAATGCAGTTTGATGTTTTTAAATTTGGTGGATTTACTGGGATTCAGAAAAGTCTATTGTTGGGTGCAACTAGTCATGTCCAATCTCAATTTTCAAGTGACTTCAACGTTTCAAATGTCCAACATTACTAACATGTGTAACTGAACATTTATACAACCGACCTGAAAACACTGAACCTGTGTAACACAGAGATGTCCTGAAATAACACAGGGATGTTCTGAAATCAAACTGCAATCACTTGTCTATGGGGCCTGAACATTCAGTACATCCACAGTGAGAGCGAGTCAGGCAGTGGACAGCACTGTTGCCGCGGTACCTGGTCGTGGTCGATGTCTGTATCTCCTGTAATGACGATCCTCTTTTCGATTCTCGTCTCCGAGATGCCTCCCTTTACTGTCTAGCAGGAACAAAGACAGACTTTAAGCCGAGGGAGACTACGGTCTAAACCGGTGCTCCAGACACGTAAGAGCGAAGAGCGTCGCGGAGAGCACACTCTCCACCGTGGGCAGCCTGAATGCTTCTCCATGCAAGATAATGCACTGGGGAATGAAGACCAACAAGCAAACTAAGGAGAGGATATGACAAGGGGTGGACAGGAGAGAGGACAGATGGATGGACAAGTGATGGAGAGGAAGGACTGGGACCCAGTGAGCAGGGAACTCAGGGAGGACGGATCATGACCCACAAGCCCAGGCTGAGCTGTCCAAAACACCCACACAAGAACAGCTCGAGTGCGAAGACTGAGCACGCTGCGATGGAAAATGCAAGTACTGTTCTACTGTATCACAGGTCAGAGCAGAAGAACCAAAGCCAAGAGCCATCTCTGAACAGAGAAACAATGTAATGCAGAGCCGCCATTCCCTGAACATGACTGTGAATGACATCATGAAGATGCCATAACAGTGCACATGACTGGAAATGACATCATAAAGACACCTTAACAGTAAACGTGATAGGAAATGTCATCATAAAGATGCCTTAACAGTGAACGTGACTGGAAATGACATCATAAAGATGCCTTAACATGCCTTAACACGAAGAAGCCAAATCAGAAAAAACACAGAACATCTTAGTGCTCATGGATGTGTAGCTGAAAGTGTATTTTTATTTGTAAGCATAGATTGATCTTAATATTTTATATCTCATGTTAAGACGAGGGTTTGAGGGGGTTACAGTTCTCTTACCTTTGTGATGTGTGTAGTGGTCGTGGTGCTGTTGTTCTCTGAAGTGATGGTCTGTGCACTCATCAGGACTCCAGGCTCTGTGTCACCATTTGCATCAATCTGTGTGTTTACATGCACACAAAGGAGTTTGCAAAGACTGAATATCTCCAAATACAGTGCTGGACAAGGGCTGGACGAGGGCTGTGTACCTCAGAAGACTCGTACGTGATGGTTTTGGTCTCAGTGTGAACCACAGACACTTCTTTGGTCACCACAGCCTGCGATGGCTCTTGTGACTGCTGCAAATATCAGGAGCAGAGTGACAAGCTCTTTAACCACACCTTTCATGCAAATGACACCTAGCTATGTCTAATGATTTGCAAGTATTTAAATAATCTAGCATAGTCTTAAAGGCCTTCTCCCAAAATCACTTATCATTAAAGTTAGGTGGGAATAAGATGGCATTTAGTATTAGCTTCAGTACCATTTTTAGGGAAATGCTCCTTTAATTGATAGGCTATAGAAACAGCCCCCTGCACATGCTAAGTGAAACGGTGCAGTAGTCTGCACTAATTATCAAACTTTAGGAAAATTATCAACTTTAGGAATAAATAAACGAAGAAGAAGAAGAAGAATGTAACACAGAACACATGCCACAACATCTACTCTGAACAGCACAAGCACACAATGACATTATGCATAACACAGCATGCTATTGCACAGTGAGTGTGACCGAGCTTCTATTGAACACAGTGGGCGTGACCGAGCTTCTATTGAACACAGTGGGCGTGACCGAGCTTCTATTGAACACAGTGGGTGTGACCGAGCTTCTGTTGAACACAGTGGGTGTGACCGAGCTTCTATTGAACACAGTGAGCGTGTGACCGAGCTTCTATTGAACACAGTGGGCGTGACCGAGCTTCTATTGAACACACTGGGCGTGACCGAGCTTCTATTGAACACAGTGAGTGTGACCGAGCTTCTATTGAACACAGTGGGTGTGACCGAGCTTCTGTTGAACACAGTGGGTGTGACCGAGCTTCTATTGAACACAGTGGGTGTGACAGAGCTTTTGTAGAACACAGTGGGTGTGACCGAGCTTCTGTTGAACACAGTTGGTGTGACCGAGCTTTTGTAGAACACAGTGCAGACTGATTCTGAAGAACAGGTCGAGGCAGTAGCTTCTGTGGGCATGCAGACACGTGCGCTGTACAACGAAACATATGCTGATCCTTCCTTTCTGTCCAAACCGTGACCAAACACTTCAGTTTGGAACCAAGATCAGGAGTGAGCAAAGATCCTGGATGAATCCAGTATTAGACAGAAGTGGTGCCAGACATGGAGAAACGTGGTGATGTTAAACCATCCATGGTTGGGTTACCTCAAGGAGAGTCTTGTCAACAGCACTGAGTGTCTTCATTTCCTGATTCACCATCTCTACTTCCTGTAGACCCTCTTTCACTTCATTCTCTTCCTTGGCTCCAAATCCAGGCCTGATTTCTTCTTCAGCTTGGTTTTCACAGGGTAACACAAGTGTTTCTGCTTTGAGCTCTTCCACCTGTGTGTCCACTAGCATTTGTTCTTTCAACATAATGCATTCAGTCTCCTGATCTTGTCCAACATGGTCACCTTGCTCACTTGCAGACACAAACTGCTCTGCAGTGGTACATGTTCCCATCCCTGTCAACTCGCTTTCACCACGTTTATCTGTGTTTGCTTGTTCTGGCTCAATGGTGGGTGAACCAACACTTAATTCCTGTGAACTCTCCCCCTCTAGTTGTACGGCTCCCTCTGCTCCATTCAGCGCCTCCATCTCAGACCACCGACCTTGAGCGTTCATTTCTTCATCCACTTCCACCTCCTCTTCTTCTTTTTCTCTTTTCTCTTCAGCTGCCAGCTGAGCAGAAAGGGCTATGCTCTCAAAAGACGTCTGAGGCAACTCCTCTGCTATGTATGTCTGAGCTTCGCCAGCAGAGGGCGCCACTGCACCAGCTTCCTCATTCTCCTCGGCTCTCGACACTAGACTTTCACTTTCAGCATTTAGCCAGTCAGCAGTGCTCTCACTGGTGGACTCCTGTTCCTTCTCTTTACAGGACTGCTCCTCTTCAGCCAAGCAGGGCAGAAGAACTGTACAGGCAATCTCCCAATCACTGCTTTCCTCACTCATGAGACTCCCTGGCATTTCAGGTGTCAGGGTATTCACCATGGCTCCTGATATCTCCACTGCCAGGGGTCCATAAGTGGGTGGCTCCCCCTCAAGAACCTTGGAAGGGCTTTGCTCCACCTCCTGAGGCTCATAAAGGGATGACTGCTCCTCTTGAGTCTTGTATGAGTCTTCTTTTTCCTCATAAAGAAGTAACTCCTCCTCCCGAGTCTTGCAAGAGGGTGACGCCCCCTCCTGTGTCTCATAGAGAAGTGACTCTTCCTCCTCCAGAGACTTGCAAGAGTATGACTCTGCCTCCTGTGCCTCATAAATTGACTCCTCATCCTGAGTCTTGCAAGAGGGTGACTCCACCTCCAGTGCCTCATAAAGAACTGACTCCACCTCCTGAGCCTCATAAGGAGGCTTTTTCTTCACAGTCTTTCCTTCTCCCTCCTCCTCCAGGCACTCCTCTCCGATTACAGTCGCCACCTGCTGGTCACATGAGCTCTGCGAGAGATAAATGATGCTTTACACCCTTGTCTCTGCATTTGCAACTCAGGAAGATTTGTATTTAGCATGCACTTGTGTTTAAGTGTATAATAACTCAAACACAAATCTTAAATGAAAACCCTTTGTTCTCAAAAAATTCCTGCTACAGCTAATAACTGAATAGTTAAGTTCACTGTTACTGTCCTAGCCAGAAGTAGCATGACAAAACAAAATATAACAAATGTTTGGTAAATGAACAAAGAATTGGAGTGACCATGACCAATCACTCAGACCAAGCAAAAACCAATCACTCAGACCATGCAAAATACCAATCACTCAGACCAAGCAAAATACCAGTCACTCAGACCATGCAAAATACCAATCACTCAGACCATGCAAAATACCTTGACAGAACTGCAGACACTAGAATGCCCTGCAATCACTACCAGACTGAGGATGACCCATCAAGATCTTACAGCACCTGCCTGAATCTAAATCTAAGCTCTCACAGTGAACAGCCAGTTGGCACATCTCCTAACTACTGCTCACCGTATCAAGTGGCCCCCATAACTCATTATTTTGAGTTCACATTCACAGCGAACCATATCCTTTACTCCAGAGGAGAGCAGACATATATATATCAGACCTTATATCAGACACCTGAAAGTCCAATTTACTCACAAGCACCTAACCAATGTACAGACAAAACAGAACAGCACTATTTTCTGAAATTGGAAATGTCTCCATTCTGGGATTTGTATGGACCCATGCTTTTGGATTATTCTGAACCACTATCTAATGGCCTCTGGCTGGTTACATGGATATTATGGTCTGTCAAACATCAGTAGGATCATCTATGCTAGGAATACACTTTTTCTTTGATGGGGTTTCACTAGAGATTGTCCAAGGCCTCAAATTGTGTTATACATGCTTAAAAGAAATATTACAAAAATACTTAGCTAGATATAGAAGAGCACTCATGGGAAAGCTGACGTTTTTGTTCTAAAAATCTAAAAATATATTTGGGCAGACGAGCAGGCATTTCCGGAGGGTTGTTTTCATGCCCCCAAACATCTGTGACATCATCCTGAAAGTATTCAGTGCTTTTTTTTCCCAATGGAACTCAGCAGACGGTGAGAACTGAACATTTCAGTAGCTTCCCTCCAGCATTATCTGAAGAACACCTTTTTCTTTCCAGACATGAGTATTAAATCAAAACATGAATTTCACAAAAGACCAGGGGCACTAAAACAAGTAGCAGTGCCAAAGCGACACCATGCCCAGACGGTGTGGGACACAGGCAGGTTTCAGCGGTACCTCACTGGATTGTGGCTCAAGGAGCAGTGTCATCTTCTCCGAAACGTCCTGAGAAGGTTCTGCTTTGGTATCTTCTTTCTGCAAAGAGAAAACAAACAAAGAAGTCAAGACATGGATGATGCACACACTGCCTATAACGTCACGCCCGAGGAAATGAGGCTTGTGAAGGATTGTGGGTGAGAGTACAGAGGATCCTTATGTGAAATGGGATGCGGGATGGATCATGCAGAACTCAGGGAAGTTAGGAATTGCTTGAGACAAGGGAAACCACCAAAGAAAAGTGAACTCCAGTGAAACTAAAACCCAAACACCTCTAGACTGAACTCTGCCAGCTTTTAAAATCATCTTAGGGAATGAAACATTTACTGCACCACAGCGAAGCCAATTAATTCTAGAAGAATAAAACATAAAACTCCAGTAGCAAATTTGCTCACAACAGAGTCAACAAATGTTTGCTTAGTTTTAGATAAATTAGAAGTGTTATTACACCCTGACACTCTTTACCATGCCAAAGTTGTACAACCAATAAAAAAACAAAAACAAGATCTACTAAACCCAACAATTCATGCCTGTTGTTGAACGAGTCCGTTTAATAGCTGGTGTTACTGTACAGGCTGGAGAGGAATGGCTGCTTTCACTCAGCATGCAAGGGCCAGACTTCCTGCGAGTGACAAGGCATCTGTCACTCAAACTGGGTCTTACTTCCTGTGAGTGTAAGAGGGGTTCGATCATGGGCGAGCTAGAGGAGGGGCAGCACAATCTTCTGTCCCACTCGCTGTCTTCTGTCGGCTTGGGACTCGTTTCCAGAAACGACCTCTTTAGCTCATTAAGGTCTGCTTGCCTCTTGAGGAGCTCCTCTGGTTTGCCGGTCTCCTATCCCACCAATCACAAGCCAGGGATGGGACGAAGGGGAGGGGCAATCAGCATTTGGCATTTAGATTGGTTGGCATGAGTGGTTTCAGTTACAGATCTGCTCAGTACAGGGTGAATGGAAGATTTATTTCAGCCACATTGAACCACATTTGTTCAACATTATAATAACATGTTAAAATGTAATTTGAGATTTTCATGCAGGCAAGTGTTTCTGTAACACTTCCGACTCTAATGACAAACAAATCAGTTTCCTACTTCAAGTGCTGTTTGTGAATTAGAATTCGCAAACACATACCGCTGTTAGAAACCTGCTATTCAGTTCTGTATGTTAACATTCAGGAGGATCATTCTTTTGTGTAGTACTGGATTAGGAGGGCCTCTAAAAACCTTCTAGAACTGTCTAAAGCTGTTACTGTTAGACTTTTGTACACAAAACTTTTCTCATGTGATGTTTTCCCATGCGCACCAGTCTCAATTAAAATCCAGTAACCTAACACTCAAACACACAGTCACATACTACATCCTGTTTCATTCCAGCAGACGATGGTCTTTACAAACCTCCAACATGAGATTACTGTGTTTGACAAAGACATTTTCTCCCTTTATCCGCCTTACGAAACTATTCTGGGAAGAGAGGGGAAGAACAATTAGGGGAGAGTTCCTTCATCTTTTTTTGCTCTACTATTAAAGGAAGGAGTGAGACTTGACCTCTGTTGAGATGATCCTCACAAATCAAACTGTAGTTTTACTCTATAAACAAAAAAGAATGTTGACAAGAAACACTATAATTCAGGTCAGAACGTTCACAGATACACTCACAGATCTGAGCACCACAAACATCAAGACAGTATGATGGGGAGAAGCTCAAAAACGATGGAGTCGCGTCGGCATTCCTTATGCGGCATCAAGAAATGAAACAGCTGAATGTTGCATTGTCATGAGACTACAGAAAATGCAGTGTGACAGAAGGGTGAGGATGACCTCTTGACCTTTCAGAGGAGTACCTGTGTCATAGGTTCAGACTCGTCCTCTAGCTCAGACTGAACTCGACAGCCAAGCGATATCAGGGTGAAAAGAGCAAAGACATCGATTAACTCAGAAACTGTACCAAACGCTGTGAACTATACATTTTATTCTAAATCCCATGAGACACTTGATTCAGGTAGATATAGTGAAGTTAAGTTAACACTGGGAAAGGTCTCGCTAACTTTCCGGCGCTCCTATGTTTGTTCAGAACTCCTAGGTTGGTTCAACATTCCTAAAGTTTTTTTTCTTTTAACACTAATCAATCCAGGTGATTCGTGTGGTGGTGTTTAAGACGGGGACACGTCGTCCACACACCTCGGTTGCAGTCGTGTCACCATCGCAGCCAAAGTCAGTCTGCTCGCTGTCTGTCTGTGTCGGATATGACAGGCCGGGACCGTTTCCATGGGAATGCAGCGGTAGAGGAAAGAAACCATCACTTTAGACGGGTGATTCTCAACATGAGCCACAGGACAGGATTTCACTCACGAATGGAGGATGGCATGACAAGATGCTTCGTGCTGATTGTGAAGGCACAGTGATGTGGAAAATGGCTTTAAGACAATAACGTACTCCTACATGCAATTAAACAGCTTTTGCTGGATCTATATTTGGATCTATGCTGTCTAAATAAAACTGTAATAATTAAATACTAATTTGTAATATAGTAAATAGTAGAATTAGTTGCACTAATTCTATGTTGACATCTGCACCAAGAGAAATTTCTTGTGCCCTTTGTACTTCTGAGTTGTCTATTTTGAGGTGTCTAAACAAAACTTTGTAGAGTTAGTGGCAGTTGTTCAAAAACCTGAGCACAGAATATCTGAAAATCTGAAGTTTAAAAATTTGAAGTTTGAAAGTTTGGGGGAAAAAACCCCTGACAGTTGTGGTACAAAGTTTCTATCGTGCCCTCAGCAGTATATGAACACTGTCCACATTCATGTCCAAACTACTGTTTAGCAGAATGTGTGGGATTTCAGGCTCTAACCCCCTGCAGAAAGGCCCCACTGTGACAGGGCTGCCCACAGCTTCTGGCTTCCAGATGCTCGGAGGAGCTCTCAGGGCCGCACGCTAACCCGACCCAGCTCGGCTGGCCTGGTCGTCGGGGAGCGGATCGGGCGCCACCCCCTGCACATTCCAGGGGAGGAAAGCGGTGTTTCCACTGGCTTCCAATGGACAACTTAAGGGAACGTAGACAGGGCTGAGTGTACACAGGCCGTCTTATGTTTACATTGACCGCGTTACGTTTACAAAGGGAACCTTAAAAGTATGAGACCGTGACAAAGGCGTTTTAAGAGAGCGTTCAACCCTTGATAATGAGCTCATGCATATGGGAGTCTGACGGCCGAAAGACCTGGGATGAGAGGGATGATCGTTGTGAAGCAAAATGCAGTGAAGGGCATGGCACATGTTAGACGAGGAGGTAGGACTGCTGTGTTGTTTCCATGACAATTCACGTTTCCATGATGAGCAAAACCAACAGAGACATGCTCCAGGTCTCACCGAGACCGGACCACCGCAGTCTCACACACACACACACACACCTCGTCGTCAGAGCTGTCCTGGAAACCACTGGCAAAAGAAGCGCTGAGCGATGCAGCCCGCGGCTCCAGGTAGCAGAGGCACAGCGCCAGCGGGAAGGACAGCGTGAGCGCGTACGGCACCGAGAATGACGTGGACAGGAGGAAGAAGAAGATGAAGAGGAAGCAGGGCACCAGGGACGGGGACTTGATCGGCAGGAAGTGCTGGAAGCTCTTGGGCAGGAGGCGAAGCTCAGACAGGTCCGGGAAGCTCAGGTAGCCGTCCTCGTCCAGGAGGGAGGACAGGTCGGGCAGGTGCAGAGAGAAGGAGAAGAGGGTTCCCCCTTTGGGCCGGCCAGGCTCCGGCCGGAGCTTGAGGGCGGAAGGGTGGAGGGCGGGGCCTGCCGACGAGGCCCGCTGGCGGCCGCTCGCCGCCCGCCTCCGACGCACCTTGGTGGAGAAGAGTGGAGACGAGGGGAGGGAACGCTTTGAGCCCAGCGGCTCTGGGCAGAAATGAAGAGGGGAGATCTGAATAGGTGTGGGTGGAGTAAGGGGTGGGGGAGATGGAGTGGTGTATGAGCAGAGAAAAGTCATGGTGGAGCACAAGATGGTCGAGGACGAGTGTGTGCACACGGATCAAAGAAGAAGAAGATCACATTAGTCAAAGATATCAAAGAATCATCCGGACTTGATCTGTAACCAGTGAGCAGAACAGAAAGAAAGTCCAGTACACGTAACGTCCAGTACACGTAACGTCCAGTACACGTAACGTCCAGATCATGGTGTCAGGATAATGCTAATATGCCTTATATTGTAACAGCCACAGTGAATATGTGAGGCATTTTAGAAGCTTCATGATCAGAGTACAAGTCCCTTTAAAAAATCTCAACCGTTACACCTTAATGACCCAATTGGGGGAAGAAGGGAGGGTTTTCAGAGAAGTGTGTTTACCTTGGCAATGTGAGAGGGAGAAGCGGGTTTGGATGTCTCGTTACAAGCTGTACTCTCTTCCTTCATAGTGTTCTTTTCATCTGCATGCTTCTCTGGCGTTGCCGTAGTGATGAGGTTACCCGTAGCAGGTTTGGAGTCCATCAGGTTGTCGCTGTTGGCCATTACTGGAGCTGGAAAAAAAACCCCCGGAAGCTTGTAAAGGAGAATAGTGCGTCATTCCCAAACGATATAAATTAGTTTCCACGTGTCCAGGAGCCGTGAGTTAAAATACGGTTTAGGTTTTACCACACAACTAAAAACTGCCCGCATCATGCTTAAAAAGAGAAGACTTTTCTGCTTGGATTCAATTCGATTCGGTTCGCTGTCATTCGCAATGTGCACGCACATGGGTAAACGAAAAGAGGGTGTGGCTTCATTAAAATTAGTGACAGCAGTGCTAATAAAGTGCAGGCTATATTGAAATGATATGGATTAGTACCGATTGTGCAAACCTGATTATAAACAATGTAAACGGCAGACGAACTTTAAATGTAAATACACTATATTGCCAAAAGTATTCGCTCACCTTCCTTAACTCACATATGATCTTAAGTGACATCCCATTCCTAATCCATAGGGTTCAATATGACGTTGGTC
>JAOXYF010000004.1:3052901-3081790 GCA_028565775.1 Sternarchorhynchus goeldii
ACTAATGACAGACTGCTTCTGTGGAATATGCAGGCCATGACCATGTTGTGGAAGGCTTTCCCGATTTCCCATCTCATCACACGCAAACTGCTCTGGTCCAAACCCTGCATCTCAGTGCCCCGTGTCTTAACATGCACCGTGGACACAAGTGCACCCCTCCGGTCCAAGTATACGTGAGCTCAGCTGTGCAGTTCTCCTGCAAAATTACCATGCTGAAACTGATCGTAAAGGAGTAGAAATCCTGCACTGCAAATGTCTCTTAACTGCACAACCCTACAGAATGTTAACAGTGATTATATTTATTTATTGTTTTCATCGTCCTTCTTTCTATTTCTACAAATAAACTTGCCCTTCCTTATGGGAGAGATGAGTAGTAGAGTGAAGACGGTCCATGGACGAGCTCTGGGTCTGGATTAACTGTAAAGTCAACACAGTGTGGGAAGGAGGGGCACCTGGTTCCCCTTTCTGTTCCGTGTCTGTAAACTGCACTTCAGAATCGCACTACAAGGGCATGTTTAGCTGATTACCACCTCAGGGTCCTAAAGGTACCCATTTGACTGTCTGACGGAGGAAAAAATTAGTGGCTGCTTGGTCTAAATGTTACGGCTCCCAAGGATTACGCTGTTCCCAGAACTGCCTTGCCCACATCTTCCCACCATCGCTGATCCAGCTCACCTGAATACTAACAAGACACACCTGTTCCTTTTTGTCTCCTATTATTAGGCCTCCCGTTTATTCCCCCTGCTGGTCTCGTGTATCATACCGAGCCTCCTGTACGCTCTGGTTTGATTCCTGTTCCCAAGATCTTGTCTTCTCCCTGGATACCTCTTGCTTCCTAGTGGCGACTCTGGATCAGGAGTTTAATGGCCTCACAACCTCTTTGCTTAACTGTCGCCAAGATCCATCAGCCACACATCTGTTAACAGTTTAATTTTGCACTGTTATACCTCAGCAGTGCTCTTATAATCTTACTCATCACTTTGATTTGCATGAGTATTAATCAGAATACATGCGTTTGTGGCAAAAAAGGTGATCAGTCATGCACTAAGTTTGAAGAAACCGCCTGTCCACCAGTGAGCCCAGTAATAAACCTTCATTTGCAATTCAGCAAAACCACTAACTGAACAAACCGCCTGACCCTTAGCCCACAGAGTCATTGAGTCATCAAAAAGAAAATCCTGTTAGTCAGCAATGAGTATGAGCAGACATCTTCTAATCTCTGGTTTCCACACAGTTTTGGGATTTCTTCCTCTTTATGTAAGTATGGGCTGTACTTTTGGCAAGAGGAAGCCTCACAGAAAGAGGTCAGCCAGAGCCGACCTTCACCCTGGCCATGGGCGCGTGGTGCGGGACGGAACGCGTCGTGTTATGCCTCGGAGCGGGACGGAGCGGGACAGAGCGAGACAGAGAGCACTGAGGCACAATGAAACTACGTGACTGACGAGGGACGCTGGGCCACTGCTCCCTTTAAGACATTTCATCTTTTTAGTGAAATTCTAGAACACACAGAATGTTTTCAGCTGTCACCAATCTGAACACCCAGATTACCAACACTGGCCTGTGCTGACAAAGCAAGAACTACTTTAATCTGGTTTAAGTAATTTAATAATTCCAAAGCATGGCGAGATTATTGTGCAGGTCTGGCCTCCTTCCTGTGAACCACATTTCAGATGATGGCTACACAGTTCATAGTTCACATTAGACTGAATCATCAACCTGCCACAGAGACTCAGTACAGTGACAGGAAGGTAGAGGGTCAGGAGATCAGGGTGATAACATTACCTCTGAGATGCAAGCAACCAGAGAGAGAGAGAGGAAGAGTGAGAAAGAATGAGAAAGAGAGAGAGAGCAACAGATGTGTTTGAAACCTGTTCAGAGGTATTGAAAAGGCCCTTTCTTGCCTGATTATTCAGACAAGCTGTTTTTTTCCTCTTTACTTCTCTGCAGAGATTGCTTTGTCTTAGACGCTGTTCAGATTCACATTCTCTCACCCAACAGGTTTCCATGGCAGCCCCCAGTAAGCACTCTCCACACCACCACTAACAAAGTCCTCCCAACCCTAAAGCCCTTATAAGGCTTTAACAAATGCCAAGAACACCAAGAACTTAGAGCTCTTGACAGAATATCACTTTTCAGTGGGCAGTAAAGTGAAGTAGGTGTGTTATACTGCCCTCATCGTAAATGTAAGATAAAGCAGCAGAGGATGCTGGGATATGAAGTGCAGAGGGTGATTTGGTGCATGAGCAATGTGGCGCGGTTCTTTACGCCTGCTTTCAGCGCCATGGCCTGAACAAATCCCAGATGCCTTGACTACCCTTGTGGTGGTGAGGCTAAATGTTCATGTTATAGTGGTGTAATGACACACATTAACTACACGTGGTTAATATGATGAGACAGCAGGTGTGACCACTTCATGCGTGTAATGGAGGAACAAACAGGTCAGCGGGTTTGTCCAATCACGGGACACGCAGCCAGCCTGACACCGCTACCCACCCTGTGTGTATTCTACTGGGTTATCACAGATTAAGGACAAGTGTAATTACAAGACTAACAAGGGCTTTTAAAAAGGCTTTTAAACATGTGTTACAAAAAGTGGACATCTACAACTTTGACATATACAGATTTGTGCTTAGCTATGAGTGTACCTGCTGAAGTGAGATGTGCTTTGAGATAACACATTATGTAAGTTAATGCACGAAACAGCATGTCTATAAAGCAGGTTTAACCCACGTCTGTAAACCGAACTTAACATGTCCGTAAACCCATACGTACCATGACTGTAAACTTAACAACCTAAGATAATGGGCACTGGAAAAAACGCGCTTTAGATTTGGGCTTCGCTTTCCTCGCCATGTATCACGACGGTGAGTTTTCCGTTTGCGGAGAAGTTCCTGCCAGCGTTCCTCTGCTCTCTGGTGACACGCCACTCCTTAGCCACCAGCAGCTAACAAGTGTTTGTGTCTTTGAACCAAAGCAGTCACTTAACACCGTTTGTTTGAGAGTAACATAACCCACACACACATTGTAAGATGTTTTTTTATCTCAGCTTATAGGAATACCTTTTATCTCAGCATGACCAATAATCAATGGCTGGGGAAAAAACAGACTCTATTATATCAAGGTAAACAACAAGCCACTGCCTAGCAAAGCAGTCTCAGTTACAGAAAACTTCATCGTTCCTAGCTAGCACCAGGGCGGGAGCAGAACAGGGAGGACCTACAGGGACCTACGCAAAGCTCCCGGGAAAGGCCAGCGATTGAGAGGTGCATCTCTTACTGCTATTAATACCAGTGATAAGGAGGCTTTGTTCACCCTGCAACAAGGCTTTTTATGGGCAAAAAGAACTGTGTGCTATCGACTCCAGCAGATCCAGAGAGGCGAGATGGGTCAATCAGACCCTCCTTATCTCTGGTTTAACCACACACACACACACACACACACACACACACACAAGTTCACCTGTGCCTTTATGGACTTGCAGGAGTGAGGAAAGCGGTGCTCTAATCTCCAGGACCAGAGTTGATAAAGTCTGGGCTCTGTTGGAACCGGGAGCTGCCAGCTCTGCTAGTGATTGGCCGTCGTGCCGGCCAGGGCTTTAACGTGCTCTCACGGCGGCCGTTATGCTGCTCAGGGCTTTAACATGCTCTCACGGCGGCCGTTACGCTGCTCAGGGCTTTAACGTGCTCTCACGGCGGCCGTTACGCTGCTCAGGGCTTTAACACACTCTCACGGCGGCCGTTACGCTGCTCAGGGCTTTAACACACTCTCACGGCAGCCGTTACACTGCTCAGGGCTTTAACACACTCTCACGGCGGCCGAGGAACAGGAGAAGCTGGACTATGGACATCTACAACCTTTGATCAAACCCTTATCTCCTGTCGGGCTGATAACCGGGGCACAAAAATGCACTGATGCTTCATTCCCTTACGCCCTCGAGGCCACAGTCTCGAGTCAAGGCAGGGACTCTGAATGCCTCCCACATTCTACTCTTACTAAGAAAAGTCCTGTAAGACCTTTGCTCATCTCTGTCAAACCTTGAGGCTTTTAAGGGAACTTGGAGTACATTTCAGATGGAACTATGGATTTACCTTTTACACACAAGTGAAAGATGTCCATAAATAGTCATTCAGCTCAACTAGCTGTTTGAGACTTTCAAAGACCGGGTTATCATTCTCAGACAGCTTCTCAGGTTCTCGTTCCCTCTGTCATGTCTCCAGTCTTAGTTATCAGCAGTTCCCACCTGTCGTTTCCGTCTAACTACGGCGGGAAAGGGAAGGCAAACACATGCTTTTTCGAGCAGGAGCACATGCATCGTCACGAGATCAGGACACTGCCCGTCTCTGTTTGTTCCCGCACTCACAGGACTGGCCAGTACAACTGCATATCTACGGACGGAGAGTCGCCCACCGTCAGAGAGCACGGCTGACCGCTGCATCTTAGACGGCTGACACCGGGTGGCTGTGCGAGAAGGTTTTTGATAGGAACACCAACAGTGTACAGGCGAAAGAAAGTGACCCAAGCAGACCTAAACACTTTAGTTTAACTTGTGTTATCATGAAGAGCAATAGCAGACGCTGGAATTAAAATCCTCTCTCTACTCATTCATTCCTTTAACATTTCAGTGTAAAAAAATGCATTTTGTCTTGAAAAAAAGATGACATGAAGAAATAGTGCATAGCACAGCACTACAAAATTGCAGAGAACTACAAAATTGCACTACAAATGCAGAACATTACTCAAACATAAAGCAAATCCTTTGAAATGACCAAGAGACTCACTTCCTCACACAGACTGCCAGAATTGCAGATGCATCACGCAGATCATTTGACAATAACTCACGAACCCTCGGATTCTATTACTCTCCATACAAGCTGGATAACAACAAAGAACTAAGCATTTCAGAGCAAACAATCATTTCCAGTTTTATAAGACAGCAGGATCAAGATATCTGTAAACTCTAAGAAAGCACAGCAAATCAGAAATAGCAGAGTACGGGTGTTAATTATTACATTCAGTTTTTCTCTCTGTTTTATTAATAGGCAGTAGAAAGGAGTGTTCTGCCCAAAATACAAAGAAAACGTACAAAGGGTGTGTTCACCTAGTTACATAGAAAAGCCGCACTTCACGTTTTTGTTGTTGTTGTTGTTGTTTTTATCCTGGGAGAAATCAGCTTACCCCAACAAACGCGATGTCAGATTCCACGCGCAACGATCGTCGTTCAAAGACAGCAGCGCGAGCCAGAATCCCAAGATTTATGAGGAAAGGAAGAAATAACATATTCAGAATAGAATTTGCATTCACTATGTAAACCCAACCTAAACGATTTGTTCTGTGGTTCTTTGGAGCGTAAAAATATATTACTGGATCACGAATGTGTAGTCAAGAGTCTAACCTATAACCTTCTGCTATTGCAACTGACCACTCAAAGCAAACTCAATGTAGAATGTCACGAAAACGTGTTTTGAAAGTTCTGAATGAAGAGAAGACGTTGAGACTTGCTCGTTTACATTCTGTTACCGAACTTTGCAAAAGTAAAAGTTACCAAAAAAACTGTAGACTACCACCTGGCTATGATCCGACGTTACGACTTGCAGGAGATTCCAAGTTGCACGGCTGATAAACAGTCATTACACCATCGACCGCTTCTAGTACTTCCGGCAGTTGCTTGCGCTTTTAAGATGAAAGCTGAAAAGAAACGTTCACCGGTGGAGAATCCCCTTTGATCCGTGCAGAACAACCGAGGCTTCCTCGGGCGGACTCGGAAACCCCTACGTCTCCGCCCCTTCCCGTGCTATTCGCTGGTAAAACCACGTGCCAGTCTAAAAACGCCTCAATCCCACCCACAAGATGGAATATACCGACGACTCCTTTCGCAACACGCCTCGCGGCTCTTCGGCCGCGAGCGGTAAGGATCTATAAGTTTCACTTTTACGTTCCTCGCGTCCTTCAGGATTGTTATTGTACACCGCAGAATTTTCTTAAAAACAACCTAAACGGTTTCAGTTACGAAAGGTATCTGACAAACATAGGAATCAATACTGTGGATAATTCTGCATTATAAATGCATTATAATAAAAGATGAAATTGGTTAAATGAAATTCAGTTAATTGGTGGAAAAAGTATCGAAACTCTTGAGCTGAAGTAGGGACGGCCATGCTAAAACGAGCTTACGGAAGAGAGTAAAAGTGAAAGTACTTTATTTTAAATTCCTACACATACCAAAAATTAAACATATGTAACTGCGGATTACGATACGTTCTTATTTAGCTGATTAATTTTAATATGAATAGTGTGGATGCTACAGCGTTCATGAACACATCTTTCTCTTTTTATTTCCTTGGATTGCGTTGCTTGTGTTATAGAAAATGTACTAGTGCTTCTATTTTTGACTAAAACGTCGCTACCATTCTTCACCACTTGGTGTCAGTATAGACAAGTCCATGAGAATAAGGAAACGCCTAGTTAGGACTTAGAACTAATCAAAGAACTGTTATATTTAAATAAATATTCAGAAATAGATATTTATCAATTCTTTATTTTACTTTCACTGTTAACTCTTGTCTAGAGACAGTTGTGTATGAAGTTATCATAAACATACACTCATTATCCCTAAATAAAACACAAAGTAGTTAATAAAAAAAGCTGAATTTTTCAATAATGTCCTTCATTGTTTGCAAACCAGGGTAACACCTGAGAATTCAGCTATAGCAGTTATTGCTGTTTAATTACACAACAATATCCAGTTATTATATATGAAAAAATACATGAGATTGCATAATTATATCCTATACATCGAAAGGAAAACACGAGGGTGTTTTATGTAAACATTTTACTAACTACGGTAAAGAGATATTTAATTCAAACTGCAACATTGCAAGATTGGATTTTGTTTGAGAGCTGTTTATAACAGATGGCAAAGAGTCCATGAAACACACCAAACCCCTCACAGACCTTCTCATTCCTTATTACATTTGAAATTACTCAACATGTAACACAACTTTAGTGTAAGACCAGCATATAACAGATTAGAGAAGGGCACAAGGACAACTCAATTCTACTCTTGGAGATAATTAGTGTAACACTGAACACACATAAGTGACTTCAAAAATAAGTCTTCTCAAATGACGGACAGTGAATCCAGGTTTGTACATTTCAATATATTTTTACTGTGTTCTATACAAACGTTATCAAAACTTCGACCTAGCTGTGCTACAAGATGACAACATTTTTATACACCCTGATAACACAAGAGAACACGTTTCTAAGCCTGAACAGTTAAGGGCTGCTATCTTGTTTTGTAAGTAGAAGTGTAGCCACAGTTCAGCGATTGGCCATTGGGGCTACATCTACTTCAGTCATGTGAGAGTTCGACAGTGCAGAGTCAGTGTGGTGTTGTGTGGCTCCCTCTGCCCCCGATTCCAGTGCCCCATCTGCGGTCTCAAATGAGTCTCCACCCAGTTCGGCGAGTTTGATGTAGCCCTTGCTGCCGGATCGGTCCAGTCTTGGACAGCTGAACCTGCGCGACCTCTCTTCGTGCCGCCCTGAGCCCAGGTCAGACAGGGCATTCAAAGACAGGTGGGAGCCCAGGATTTTGTGCCCAGGGCTGGGTAGCAACAGCTGCTGCCCAGGCACTCGGGGCACTGCCCTCATCTCACCTGACAGCTTGGAATCGTGGGATGCTGACAAACCCACCCTCAACACCTCGGCTTTGGTTTGTACGGAAGAGAGGTCCGTCGAGCTCGGGTGCAGCGACTGCGACTCCTCTTCCACACTGCAGGGGGTGCCCTCCCCAGGGGCTTTTGCCTCCATTTCACGGTTGTTGAGCTTAATCACTGGCAGCGTGAAAGCGTTGACAGACGAGGTGACTATGGAGCGCGTTTCCCACTCCTTGGGAGTGGACATGGCCCGATCTGCACTGGACTGGTCTCTGTAAATGCTGTAAACTGTATCGGTAAATGATCGCCTCTCCCTCGACCAGCTGCACTTCCGAGCGTATGGCGATCTCCCGCAATCGGCGCCCGTGCAGGAGCCGGTGGAGGGCCAGGAGCCCCGGGATGGCACAGGCGTGCCACATGCAGTCGACGTGAGCTCTCTGCCCCCGGAGTGGGCGCAGCCGAGCATCCCGTTGACAGGAGGGCAGTCCTTGGAGCGCATGCTGTGGATGTCGATGACCGTTGAGTAAATATCCCTCAGGTTTATGATCTTGGTTGTCTTGTCGCGGTTCTCATGGAGCACGGCGTTGGCGCAGATGAACAGGAAGATGCCAACACCCATGACCAGAGGGCCAGACACCTTCAGGTTATCCGAGTGCAGGTAGCCCGAGAAGAAGCCTCGGAGAAAGCCTACCGGGCGAGGGCCGGGACTGGTGCCGTTGCCAGGCAACGCACTGCTGTTGCCCAGCACCTGCACCCAAGGCCTACTATTGCTTGTGAAGTTAGAAGCCAGCTGAGGGCCACTTTTGCTCTCCCTCGGTGAGACCTGTGGGAAGACCGGGTTCTCCCTAGGCCAGTAGCCCAGGACCGCCATGGCTATGCCCAGCATTAAGATCACGACTCCAGCCGCTGCCACCAACCCAGAGGCGGAGACCAGCTGCAGCTTCCCCTTCACCACTACCACGTCAGTCTTCCTCTTCTTCTTCACTTTCCTCCGCCTCTTGTTTTCTGCCCGGTTCTTGGCGCGCAGCGAATCCTGGCGCCGGGAGATGCGCAGCAGACCGCCTGTTGCTATCATTGTGCGTACTGGACGACAGAGCCGTCAGTCATCCTGCGGGGGACAGACATTGGTGGATCGGTTAAAGACATTGGTGGATCGGTTAAAGACATTGGTGGATCGGTTAAAGACACTGGTGGATCACTCAAAGACATTGGTGGATCGGTTAAAGACACTGGTGGATCACTTAAAGACATTGGTGGATCGGTTAAAGACACTGGTGGATCACTTAAAGACATTGGTGGATCGGTTAAACCTGACTGGATTATTTGCTGATACTTTGTGGAACACAGTAACAGGAGAAACTGAATTTGTGAAAAGGACATTGTGCAGAGAAGATAAACTTTTCAGTAAGTATATAAAGGGTTTACAAATGTACAGTAACATGTCATGTTATGTGAACGTCCTTGTTTTTTTTCCTTCATTCCAACGCGTCTGTCACCTTTAATAATAAAGTTTACGGGAGAATAAACGCAGAGATGCACTTCTATTCCAGTTACTTGCAGTGCATTAAATGTCACCACTGCTGATACCTCATGTGATTGAAATTTAAAGGGACAGGCACTGATATCTTTGTCTATAAGCACAGAATTTAACTGACTGAGGCAAAACCAAGTCAGTGCTCAAATAACACTTGTTCGCACATTGCTAGTCTAACAGCACGACATAACAGAAGAGCACATTGCTCGGATTCCACAATCATCACTAATTATTGTATGTAAATTATTTTAGGAAACATGGTGATCGGAATTATTAATTAAAATGACGGGTGATTAGTACATTTCAGTACACTGTTTGGCACTATGCTTCAGGCTAAACACTATGCTAGTTTCAGTGGTCTTACAAGACCATTTTACATGTCAGACTGTGTGAGCTGGTGCAGTAAAGTCTTGACAGAATTCTACGTTGATATCGCGAGGAAATTACAACGGTCCGCGCACGTCATCAACGGGCGCCACAGGCAGTGTTTGTAGTTGTCCCGTGAGCTTCACGATATCCGATGACGTCGTGTCATTGGTGGCTTGTAGGGGAACCACATAGGAGCGGAGATTTTCATACGACATTTCAGACACTGCTCATTTGAACAAACACAATCAGATGGCACTCAATACAATACCTGAAATCAGACAAAGCATTCTTAGTCGAAACAAACAAACACACACACACACACACACACACACACACACACACACACACACACACACACACACACACACACCTCTCATTAGATAAGCAGTTCAGTTCAGCTTGATTATGAACACGTGGGAATGCTAAAAGTGTATAATGTACATCAACGGTGCCTTTTAGTAATCAATTGCAGAAGCTAAAAACGCAATTAACATTATTATACAATTAATCATGCAGTCCTAAATTCCACCCAGATTCTTCCACCTTCGATCTCTATTTCTCAGTTTGTGATTAGTAATGACGGGGAACACCTTTGAACGAATCAAAATTGCACATCGTACGTAACACTCCAATCAACTACTCTGAGAGGTTGCCACTTATAATTGAGCTGTATAACGTACAATCTACCCCTGAGTTTGCCTGTAGGTGATCAATTTGATTAATCATACATAATTATTTCGTGGTTTAGGGTGAAGGATTCATGAATAATTAATCTCGTAAAATGTCTGCCATGACACTTTTTCTCCCGGAAATGTCACGGCCTTAGAAGGACAGTGTGTTGGAAATGTGAGTTTGAACGTTGGTTTATACCCCTGCAGGAACGCCGAAATAACCCCGGGGGATTTTTCTACACATCTCCACAACGAAAGGTAACACAACTTCATGCGGCCATAACAGCCTACGATGCCCTTAAACGTTAAGAAGAGAGACGCTGAAGTGCGCGCAGCATGTCAGCGTGAATGCGCGGCGCTCGCCTTCGCGAGCTCTTCGTTTTGTTTGAGGTTTTTTTCTCGGAAGCTGCTTTCATTGGCAAACAAAGGCGCAGGTGCCCGCTCTGTAGTTTTCTCTAGCGCGTCTCGGCGGTCGCTGAGCCCTTCTAAGAGCTGAACCTCTCTTTCCCGTCTTTATGGGAGAGTGCGCACAAGGAGAAATGCTCTCACCGCCTGTTCCACGCTGTAATTATGGAGCTCAAAGCCTCCGTCTGAACGAATCAAGTCCGAGATCTGTTGTGGACTTTGGAGTTGCCCTGTTTTTAGGACATTTGCGTTCAGGTGACAATGAAACAAGTGTCATATTTTTTTTCGTACCGAATGGTTCATCGGAAGTGAAAATTAATACCCATTATTTTATGACAGTGTGTCAGGGGGTTTAACTGTCATATAGAAATGGAGTAGGTTGACATCAGTGAATTTATTCCATGCAACTTAACTCTGAAATATTTTGAGTCATTTTGTAAATGAACGACTACGTGTAATAAAATCAAACTAAATGTTATTCTGTAACCATTCATTTAACATTTTGCTGTGTATAACTGTATGTATATGAAGCATCATATACATAAAGATTAACTTGTAATGTTTTGTAAAGACAGCATAGTGATTTATGATAGCAAACTGTAGAAGTCCTCCTGGCTATGACACTGAAGCCTACAAGCTCTCACTCTCTCTCATGCCTTTTCTCTCATTTTCTATGTCTCTCTTTCTCTCCCTCTGTCTTTCTCTTGCTTTCGCAGAGCAAGAAGAACAAAGCATATATCACACATACTTAATCCCACACACACACACACACACACACACACACACACACACACACACACACACACACACGGTCTTGTATAAGCACCTCCAGTTCTACAGTTCATGTTGCCTCCTGTGCGTTTACAACTTGGCTGTGTGACCAGACGGTATTTGAAACACACACACACTTCTGTGAAGAGCAGCTCCTCTCGAAAAGTCTCCAAAGCCTTTCCTCGGGCCGTGCATGCAGCAGAACACTCAGGCCCACGCACGGCCAATGGTGCGAGCCGGTGAGCCCCGCCCCCAGACCCTCTTCACTCAGCTTCATCATTTCAACTCTCTCATCCCCTTCTGCACTCCGACTCCTACTGCCTTGAGTTTGGGCTCTTTCTTTTTGTTGAGCAAAACTATTTCTGGATTGAGAATGTTGACATAGCACCATACTGTTGTTCTTCAAGTGTAAAACAGAAGGCACAGTCTACTCTACTCTGGACTTGTTTCAAATTCTGGAGTATGGGCTGATCAAACTTGTTTTTATTTTGGTGCCTGCGCCAGAACAGGTAAGCCGGTCTCACACTGCAAATACACAGGAGGCCACTGCAGAGCTTCCACTGCCAAGGCCACATGTTTAGCAAAGACACTATTAGAACAAAATAAAAACAACAGTTCTTGCTGCATGATAATCAAACCACCGCATCCCAGCAGTCACACATCAGCGATTCAACAACGCTGTTCAAAAGATTACTCAAAAGAATACTTTCAATGGGGGGGGGGGGATCACGACATCACTTTGAACACGGACATGGAAATACCGCCTTGACATTTGGAGATGGTGCCCACGGAAGGAGCAAAAATAAAAAGACTGCGGAACTTCTTCCCATATTGGTCATTTAAGCAGTTTGGTGCTTGGTGCTCTGCTCAGCGCTATCAGCTAGCGCGAGTCGCGGCTGCATGCACGGCTAATACAGTAACGAGTTCACTGTATACGGAAAGGCCAAAGATGGAGCTGCACTGGCCCATGTTCAGAGGGGTTGGAGCGCCGTCCAGACTGCTGTGCTCTTAAGGTAAGCCTGACCTGCTTTGTCTTGGCCACCATTAAGGGTTTTGAGTAATAAAGGAAATGCTTTATGCTTTAATATTTTGGGTAGCCCCAAATCTCTTAGGCATAAAGCCACTATCAGTGTTGTATATCTTACCTTTAAAACCACAATAATTCCAAAAGCTTATTATGATTCAAGCAACACACGGCCTCTTGAAATAATACATTTGTTCTGAGATTTAACCTACTAAACTCCAGGCTTACTTTTTTAGTTTTCATAAGGCGTATTATTCAATACCTAGTGTGAATTATTAAGTAACTACAATGAAATTATTAAGAAAGATATTAGTTATCAGAGTGAGGAATGAACTTTAGATCCACCAGTAATTCTTTAGCCCATCTTTCTGCATAAAACACCAATTCCAATAATTCATTTCACAAATTCATTACAAATATAACGTGTGACCATGCAGTTTATTGGTCTGTTCTAAATATAGCTGTCAATTGTTCTAAAATTGTAGTGTCCCTTTAAAGTTTACAACGTAAGATGATCAACGTAGATTAATGCGATGTTGGCCCCTGTCCATGGTTCTAAAAGCACTCGCATGGAGATTAATGGGACCGACACGACCGCATTATAAAGTGCTCAGATTAAGCCACAACGTGAAGGATACTTTACAACCTGACATAAATACATTGTTATTGCTCAGAATATGTTATTAATGCTTTCGCATTTTAACAACACTTTTCTGGATCTTAAAAGCCTCTGCTTTTTCTCGGGGAGCTATACAACACTTTCTCTTTACTAAACAATTCAATGAGGTTTATCTTACATCATTATTTGGATTGTGCGGTTTGTGCGTCACAAAAGCACGTGGAGATTTCCCGCATCATTGTGCACGTTTAAGGTTAATCGTTTGAAAGATCTTTTGTGATCCTCCAGACTTTTATTCATAGGAGTGGGAAAAAAACGGCGCTTTCAAACACAATGACGAGGCTTACAGATGGAAATAACGATATATTCAAGGGTTATGGTCGTTGAAAATCTTAGGTATTGCTTCGTGTCCAGGATTTTGCTATTCCACTTCCAAGACTATATATATATAGTCTCTATATATACTCTATATATATAAAATATGCGCGCGCCTTACTGGGCACTTGCGACGAGTTTTTGAGGCAAAGGCAGTATAAAACCAGACAAAACGAGATATGATCTTTTAGCAGGAAGTCCTACTCATTACTGCACAGATTAAATCTATATATAAAACATTATACGCCTGTTCACGGAAACATAATAAACAGAGCAGCTCATTATATTCACATAGCTGGTAATTTAAAACAGACTGAAATTTGTTCCCAGTGGTAGATGGGAACGATCCGTTGTCTCAAACTGCGCTCACACGCGTTTCCACAGCTCAAAAGCATGTTGCTCCGTCTACGATGTAGAGCGATATAATCGCGCTACTAAAAACCGACTGGAGTGCCATTTTTTCTTTAATTCATCCCTTTCTAAAAGCATGAGGACACTGGACAATAAAAGTTCGGTCGTGACAATTCGACGAACCCCATGAAGATAATATATAAGTTTTAATTGTTTAATCCGATAAAGTTGCCTCTATCCTTACCAGAAACAGAGCTTTTGATAAAAGATAAAGAGCTTTTGAAGCTTTCCTTACCAAACGCCGTCTCCCCGTCGCTCATGCTTCAAAGCTCGCGTTTCCGCTGCCTAGTGATTCATCGCGCTTGATCTTTGCTCGGGCTCACGCGTCTCCGCCGGGCTCGGAAACGAAATAACTGTCCAGGCGCGCTTCACTACGCCGTCGCCTAAAGGGGTGGGGCGAGCAAACGTACACCCAGACGCACGTACGGGGAGCGTTTGGGCAACAAATTGTAAATGAAGCTGTCATATTCATAATATTTGTCAAATACATATAACAGAATGGAAGGAGCAGGGGACGGATACAGGCCTCACTCTGTCTTCACAGTGGATCAGAACCAAAGTTTGACATCGTTTTTATAACCTAGTCTAGCACTAAACATTTCCAGCCTTGGCTATTCTGTTGCAGTCCTCTAGACAGACGGATAGAATCCAGATCATGTTTGAACAGTGATCTGTTAATGCACTGAACAGGAATAGATTACTAAATGACGATATGTTTAAACTTTCTTGGTATTACACGTTTTGTTGTTGTGACCCGTATGTGTGAGTAGTTTTACGACTTATCTTAGTGATCTGAGTAAATGAGAACGTGACAGATGCGCATGTCAAGTTTGGTATCTAGGATATTAGAAAGCTCGTTTTTCAAAAAAATATGTTGTTGATGCTTAAGCTCCGTTTTACAGGCAGAAAAACTGTGATATAGAACAGGCATCCACGTGAAACGCAACCGCCTGACCGCTTCATACTGTTGTGTAAAAACAGTGTTTGCTCTCGATGACATCATACATGTTATACGCTAGACGTATTTTACAATTTGTAAGGACGGAATATCAAAACCGTCAGCTAAATCAGGGGTTCCAGTGAGACGGGCCTTTACAGCTGGGAGCACATCTGACCGTCAACAGAACACAACAGAGTGGAGCGGTTCTGCGCTCGAGACCTTTTACGTTATTGTTACTGTTTGTTAGTAATAATCATTAGAGGAGACGTCATGCCAGAACTGCTAGAGATGTTGTACAGTGCCTAAAGGCCAAATTAGAAAAACCCAAACAAATAAAAATCTATGCAGCAATACAGATGTAGAATGCAAGATTAAAAAACAAATATTTTTCAGCATAAATCATTTTGGCATTGCCTTACTGTAGTGCCAGGCAATTGGACAGTTAAAAATGGTTCTTATTACTCTTTCCATCTGAATACAGCAGACTCCAAGGAGACAAAACAGATTCCTCTAGTCCTCCCCCCTTCTCTCTCTCCTCCAATTCCTCCCCCCTTCTCTCTCTCTTCTCCAGTTCCTCCCCCCTTCTCTCTCTCCTCCAGTTCCTCCCCCCCCATTCTCTCTCTCCTTCAGTTCCTCCCCCCCTTCTCTCTCTCCTCCAGTTCCTCCCCTTCCTCTTCACCTGGCTACTCTATCTCTCTCTCTCTCTCTCTCTCTCTCTCTCTCTCTCTCACTCTCTCTCTCTCTCTCTCATACAGATAACACACATTCTCCTCTCTGGGGCTGTATGGTGCTTTAATTACCTGCCTTGAAGTGAGTGTTAAGATACATGATCCCAGTCTATACCCCAGCTCACAAAAAATCTAAACTCTTCCTTCTGCACTGTCCAAAGGAGGTCTGGGACCAGGCCCCATATTCACCCCCACCCTGCTCCATCCTCCTACCCTCCCAGCTCTACCACCCTGGCCTCCCATCCCCACCCTCCCTGCTCCACCCTCCCAGCTTCAAACCCCAGCCTCCCAGCTTGACATTTTGCAAATGCACCAACTTGCTACATCCACACCACACCTGCTCCTCCTCACTAAGGGTACATTTTGGAGCAAAAGTTGGAATTCATTATTCTTCGGAAATCTGGGGCGATGGAGGAATGGTCTGGTAATCTGGTGTCCCATTAGAAGGGGCTGGGGTGTGTTTTTATTGGACGGAGCTGGAGGTGGAGATAAGGCTCCCAGACTCGCAGTCTGAAATCATTTAAGCTACTTCTGGGAGATGAAGAAAAGTAGGACATGTGAGTGCATTAACCACCAACATTACAAGAGATTTCAGTCAAATAGTTCATAAATGCACCCTTTAGTTTGGCAGGTGTAATTTGGCAGCAAGGAATGTCCAAGTTTACACTCTTCAGGTCATTGCTGGAAGATCTGGCAACCTTGTGGTTAGTAAGTAGGACATTTCCCATCTCTTTGGTAGAGAACGATCATGGAATGTGTCCCTATTGCAATACAGCATTCTCCAAACCCTATAACCCATCACTCCAGACCTTTTTGTGCATGTCACATTTTTTAAATACGTGCAGGTGGAATCAGAGGAGAGCCAGGGACATTGCAACCTACAGGTTGTTGACACTTACCTGAACACTCAACCAATCAACAAACTGGGATTTAAACGTGGAGTCTTGTTATTGCGGTTGTAGTTGTGGGAAATGATTACATCCTCAGAACCATCAAGCAGGAAGTCTTTACATAGGGAATAGATTTCACAGGTGCAAATTAGATTTTTTTTCATAAGGTTTTCATAAAGGCAAAGATGACTGAATATCCAGCCAAGGCCTCTTTGTCACTTTCATATTTAACAAGCAAACATAAAAAAACTGAATGAAAAACCTTTACAAATATGAATTCATACAAATATGATCAGCTATGTAAGATGAACATCTTACAAAATTTCAAGGTGATTAAGCAGCATAACAAAAACTACAATTTCCAAATTTTCTGAATCTTATACAGGAGGAAGTTGTATATGAGTTTCAAATGAATCTTGGGTGGATCTTACAGACCTTCATCTGCATTTGAGTGGATCTTAGAGTCCTTCACTGCAACTATCTATCTGTCTATCTATCTGTTTGTCTGTCTGCCTGTCTGTCTGTCTATTTATCTATCCATCATGGGAAAAAACTAAGAGCAGAATTCTACCCACTCTGTCTTTGAGCCCTGACTCATGCCCAGTTTGTGTGTTAGGTTAGGTACTGGCATATACAGATACACATCACACGGGCATCGCATGCGCAGTGGTGCTGAAGCATTTGTGTTACTGTAGTCTGTAGTCTATATTTGTATAAGATGTATATAATGTGTGATAACCTGCGATTGTAAGTGGATTCATTAATCTACTGAGAAGTGAGAGGAAGGGCAAACGACTGTGTGGCTCTTTCTCAGTAAAGCTATTTGTTTGTTTGTGGGTTTGTTTGTTTGTTTGTTGGGTCACATCTCACCTAGTGGCCTTTAACTTCTGTCACCATGCAGTGTGAACAAACACAAGTTGCGGGAACTTCATTGGAGGTCATCTGTGGAAAGTTTTCCCCACCAAAAGAAATGCACCTCGTAGTCTATTAGACATAAAAGATTTTCTGTCCTTTTAAGGCATTCCTAAAACCCCATAAACACTGTTTAAAAGGCCTATCTTATGTTATACAGCACTGAGTTCATTTTTGATGCATTACGATGGATTTGTTCTATAGAGGTCAGATGCAGTCATTTCTATATTCAGTGAGCCTCCCACACTCATTCATGAAGTGCTATATCCACATGAACATCTCGCAGGTTCCGTGACCAAGCCTGCTCCTCTCGGATGATGGATTAAGGCAGCTCATCGTCTTATCAGATCCATGGATGAAAGGCTTTGGCCCTGATGATGAGAGGCTCTGTGGTGGGGGTGGGGTCGTTTAAGAGAGGCACATAGTGGGACTCCGTCACTGTTCTGAGAGCTGCTGCTAATCTCGTCTCCCCATAAGGTTGGCAGGAGTCTTTTCACGGTCTTGGTTATCATACTGCTGCAAAGCACACCACACTTCACAGCAGCAGGAGAGCGTTGGTCAGTCGTTTCCATGGTGAGACGTCACGTCCATAACGTGTACACCAACTCTGTTTAGAGGACAGGTCTCTGGTTTGATCCAATGTTACCACTGTTGCTACCATCAAAGAGTCTTCTCTATGATGCTTAATCAGGGCTATTCAGATGCATCATCTGCTCTGTGGAACTGCTTCACCTGCGGTTCCTGTAGTGGGTGGATGGGATAAATATGGGTTTGCAGGAAAGTGGTGGAGCTTCGTGGAGAATGAATTCTGCCGCAGTCTGTGCAACCAGTGCCTGCGGAACTGGCTCCTCCATCGGAGCAGGAGGGAGGGAGTCTATTGAGGAGGAGCAGAGAAGAGTGAGAGAAACTGTGGACAGGTGAAGACCTGTCCTTTTGCAGGGTTTGCAGCAGTGGTAGAACATCAGTTCATAGAGATTTAAGTCCGATCCTCTATTTGAATTATTTACGTTTCCCTCACTCTGTGTTTCTAGGACACCAGGGAACCACGGTATGGGGTAAAATATAAACATACATTCATACACACACTCATACACACACTCATACACTCACAATTCTTAAATCCTAAACACACAAGTTTTGACAAAGAAGAATCTTTATAGTTAACCAAGCGCTCATAACGTTGAGCACAGAGAACTTTCCAGAATGCTGGCAGGCACCTTGCCCCTCGTGACGGCACTGAGGCCTGGGTCAGATGACTCATTAGCCGTAACTTTCCATCATAACTGGTCTCTCTCAAGTATGGGTCAGGGAGCACCTCCCAAACCATCGGCGGTGACGCGGAGGCAGCGGGGCCCCCTGCAGGTTGGGTGGCTAATGAGATGCATGACATAGTGGTGAAAGTGTAGGTCAGTGGAGATGTATGGCCAGCCAAGATCCCCCACTGACGAGGGCTTTGATGCATCTCTGACATTATGCAGAGCCTAGGAACTGGAGCAGAGGAGAGAGGGATGAGATACTCCTCATAGAGAGAGAGAGAGAGAGAAAGAGAGAGAGAGAGAGAGAGAGAGATGGAGGGTGTTGAAGTGGTGCTCCAGATGGGGCAATCTTAGCAGGTGTTCTGGGTCACATCTAAGGGGGTTTTGTGTTTCTGTTTCTGTGTGTTTGTGTGTGTGTGTGTGTCTGTATGTGTGTCACTTGCTGAGAGCTCACTGGTGCCCAGTCATGGCCTGAGGGTTAAAGGGTTAAAATCAGCACTGTGACATTTTAAACATGAGTTTATTTAAAGCTTTGAAATTTGGCACATACTTGAAGAGTGAATGGGAATCCTTCATAAAAATAAACGACTCTTGAAACACTGCCCCAAACACATTTGTGGGAAACCACTGCTTGTCATAAGAGAAAAAAATAATCTCACATGCATCATTTGAAACAAGAAATAAGATGAACAGCAAAAACATTTAGAAGACAAGGTTAAACTTTTATAAAACAAATAAGCAGACAACCCTACACAAGATTACAAGATTACTACACTACAGATACATAAGATATATATCAATGATATTAAAAACACTTCTACTAATGTAAAGACTTGGATATAATAAAAAAAACAGCAATAAATCTAGCAAATACTTTGTAAATCAACTTAGAAGGTAAAGGTCACCATGCCAACAGTATAGAACTTAGTGGGGTTAACATTACACTCATTACAAGGAAGTAAGAATGCACTTCTATCTTTTTATAGGTAATTATACTCTACTAATTCTGCTCCACACCTAGAGGAGATACAGTTATTCCTGAGAGGTGTGAATCTTGGTAGCTTCTTCACTAGACTCATAACACCAGAAGAGTTTCTGCCTAGCAGTAACCATCCAGGTCCTGAGGGATTTCCTGGAGATTTTTGAGAGAATTTCTCGCAAACCATTTCATCTGTCTCCTTTAAGATGTCACAATTTACAAAGACCTCAAAATCCCCCAACAAATGAGTACTGGCATTATTACAGTTCAAAAAGCTCAAAACAAAGAATCCACTCTTCCCTCTAGTAATCATTTTTGTCATTTTTTAATAGAGACATCAAATGATTAAGTTTAAGTTCAAATTTATTGATATAAGGCTTTTTACAACACACGTCACAGAGCAGCTTCACAGTTGTGTGGATCCAGATCCCTGATGAAAAAGCCAAGGGTGACCGTGGCAAGGAAAAACTCCCTGGAAGAACAAAAAGAAACCCTGGGTGGACCAAGACTTGAAAGGAACCCCATCCTCCATTGGGCCCAACTAGTTTTATATGTACATTATTTGTTTTTATTTTTGATTTTTTTATCCAAGTGAAATATAAGCACACCACTCTTACATCCTCATCAAACTGATTTACTGATTAACTACATTTCAAAGGAATCTATCATCTGATAGGGTTGATACAGAGACTCAGAGGTGCATTTCTTTTGGTAGGGACAACTTTCCACAGATGGCTTTGGCTGAAGTGCCTGCAGATCACGTTTGATCTAAATCACAATTTAAAATAATTTAAATCATCCTCTTCTCAAATCAATAGAAGGTGATCTATAATATTGGATTAATACATGACTAATTCTTAAAGGAAGAATAGCTACTATCAAAATAACAATATTACCCAATAAAAACGTTTTTCAATAATCACAGGTCAACCTCCCTGATATCTGATTTAAATTCAGCCATAATCAGATTTTATTGGGGAAAAAATGATCAAAAAATCTACTCATATACCTAATTTTTACAATTATGTGCAAGTCCTACAATTACAAGTGACCTCAAATTGGATACAACCCAGCAACCAACACATTACTTGGATAGAACAATCACAGTAACTACAGTTTTACCAAGTATTGGTCATTTTATTTGGAGCCCGTGAGAGTTTTAACACCCCAGTAAAGTGGGCAAACCCTGACAGCTCTGTGCTATGTGCTCAAAATCGCTAACTCATCACACCTATGTTAGTA
The DNA here is from genome assembly GCA_028565775.1 of Sternarchorhynchus goeldii. Classification (NCBI taxonomy): domain Eukaryota; kingdom Metazoa; phylum Chordata; class Actinopteri; order Gymnotiformes; family Apteronotidae; genus Sternarchorhynchus; species Sternarchorhynchus goeldii. Next base: position 3,073,683 of record JAOXYF010000004.1, read on the forward strand.
CACCCCAAAAAACACATCCCAATTCAGAATGACCTGGACTTTGTGCAAAATATATAAAAAAAAAAAACGTCTCTAGTTGGAAAAATAAATGCATTTCTCATCTACAACATATTCTACAAAACACTGCCTTCTGAATTTGCTTCAGTATTTACAACTGAAGTCTGTCATCTCCCAACACCCACTATGATGTATAACCACAACAGACCTTTAATGACAGTAAACTGAAAACATGGGTAAGACTCATTGGTGTATATCTCCACTGCAAAATAAGAAAAGCATCCTTCCCAGGGCCCAATTCAGGACCACAAGTTGCACCAACACTTTTCAATGACCTACAGTGCTACTCTTCAACTCATTCAATTTAAAACCCTTTTTACCTTGACCTTATCCTGCATCACACCAGGTTAGCATGCAGTTAACCAGCCAGCAAACCAAGTCACTTATGATGAAGATGCTGAGCTTCACTCTTTGCCTTCGACCAGAGGCCTGCAGACATGTTTTTCCCCATTATTACCAGTGCTAGAGTAGCACATGTCTACATTTCTTCCCAATTCCACCAGTAAATCTCAAAATCGCAGTTGTGTTTGCAGTCATCTGTGCTCAAGGACTCTGGCAAGCTGCAGAGGAGGGGCTGCAGACACCAGCAAAGCTTCAGCTGCAACGTGCTTCATCTATAAGTCATCGTGAGCACTGCCTCTGGTGTGTGGAGGCGGAGCACCGTGGAGCTTTTTGGTCTGGAACAGTGCTGCGTGACTTTAGTCCTGTCTGCTCTGCCTCATACTTGAATCCAGGCCAGAGCTTCTGAGTGAGGAGCACATGAGGAACTTTCTCCGTTCTCCCTCTCAAACCCACCGCACTCACTGATCAGGACTGTCGGCTCTGCCAGATGAGCGTTTTGCATGACTGAACAAGAGAAGACAGTTCAAATTTGACTTTCTCTCTTTCTCTCTCTCTCCCTCTTTCTTTTTCTGTGCATGGTCTCTAAACTGATTATACGAATGTTTGAAAGCACGTCGTTCTTATCAGATCAGCGTGACAGTTTGGGTCACACCGTGGGCAGGACCAGAGATAGCATACGGCTCAGAAAGGGTGATGCTGGAAGACAACCTCCACCACCTCCACCCCCTGCCCTCACCGCTCTGAGCAAAGCAAGGCATGCTCTGTCCTTGGAGCTGGTTCGGGTGGAGACAGGCGTAGGGTCTCACGTTGGGAGTGCGAGGGGCGCTGGAGAAGCGGGAGATTGAGCCTGTCGTTTCAGATTCAGCTCAGAACGCAGGCCGTCTGCTCCGACAAGGCTGTAGCCATGGCAACCGTTTCATAATGCATCCTGAAACACCTTCATGCAGGTTTTTCATCAGGCGCATCTTTTTTATTAAGGAAAGAGAGAGAGAGAGAGAGAGAGAGAGAAAGAGAGAGAGAACAAGGCACAGAGTGATGATAATGAAATGAAAAGTCTGATTCACTGATGGGATCTTTTCCAGAGAGAGAACAGCCCTCCATCACAGCTGGACAGAATCCACAGCAATGTAGGCCACACTCAGATCAGTGTGATTAGTAATGTTCCAAACAAATAGCACACAGTTCGGCCCTGGTGCATTATTTCCATCAGCTGGCACTTTTAAGCTTCAGCACACTTGGTTGAGAGCTTCGTTTGTGCCAGACAGGCAGACGTGAAGAAACACGTTGTTCTGCTCTCCTCCTGAAAGCCTGTTTTAACAGCCCTCATTTCTCATAATCCCTGCAATACTTTATTAATTCATGGTGACATTCCCTCTCCAGTGGAGTAAAATCAAATCGCTTTAATTCACGATGAAGGACATGAAAATGAGTGAAACGTAAGTACTGAGAAAAAAGTACTGAGTTCTTGAGAGGGTAAGGCGGCTCTTACCCTCGGGAATCAGAACTTCAGCATCCTACACCCTCTTACCTGCCATGGCTGCTCCAGCATTTGCCCCCTGAACTCACCCCATCCGTCATCCACGCCACACTGCTCCATGACCTCCCCCCTACAGGACCAGGGACAACAACACAGCCGAAACGGAAACATCTGAGCCCCTCGACATTGGGATGCTGTCCGGAATGCCGTCCGGAATGCCGTCCCTGGAAATGCCGGAGGATGCAGTGCCCAGCCCTGGCAAAGGAGGGCAATGCAGCAGAATTCTGATCGCTGCGGAGCGGCAGGATTCCCAGGGCGTTACCTGCATGGCAGGCAAGTCATGCATGCAGGATGGGTGCGCGCAGTGCCTTCACAGGCCTGCAGGGGGCTACAGGCGTGGAGTGTGCAGCTGTCACATTGCTGTACTACTGAAGGTGACCCACGACACCAGGGGAGGAATTAATTATAGCATGTGCAAAGACGATGAGCCTCAGAGACAGTTTAAACGAAACACAGAGGAATAACAAACTTTTGAGGATTCATAAAAACAAAATCACCTTGTTATTAAATTAATACACCTAGCTGTTCACTTACATTCTTCAACGTGGATCAACTGTAGAGGCCTGGCTCCTGTAAGGCAAGTTATTAGAATTTGTACATGCAATTGATTTTGAAAGTGCTGAGTCGCTGATCTTAACTGATATCACACAGCCATAAACCTTCAACACGGAAGCTCCAGCCTGGTGCCAATTAGTCAGCGCCGCTGAAAGCGGTGGAGCACGTCTGGGAAGGTTTTACAGCGCAGTGGTATAACGGCAGCAGCAAGTCTCTCAGCTGCCAGCCGCACCGTGGACGCTCGACACTAATTCGGCGTAAGGTAATTCATTACAAGAATACGAACACGACAACCTCCGTCTCCTCCTTCCCACCGTTTTAAACCGAGCTATTACATTGTTTCCATATAAAATACACATAGAAGGTGATCCTCTCTGGAGGTAATTGGTATGTCCAGCGATGTCTTGATCTCTGTATCAGCAGGATACTCGGGTTTCACGACAACGACAGGCACCTGTGGTGTGTAAAACGTTTATAAGGTCAGAACGTCCTTCCGAAATGTATCTACCAAACCAGACAAAACTGGCACCGGCTGGGTGAACTGGGTGCTTTTTTAAATGCTACTGCAACACTGGTGTTGATCATTGAAATGTGAAAATAATGAAATAAATGCAGCTATCAATAGGTTACCAACAAATTGGGTAATTGGAATTAGCAATATGGGGGTACAGTCCATTGCATCCGTCATCTTAACATTGATATTATACTTCTACATTCGCTTCTACTCAGTTTTCAGTCGAGTAAACACTCAGACATCCATCACACATGTATGTATGCTTTTATTTCTGAAAACATTTATTTAATGTTTTATTAAGTGTTTGTGGAGATGATCTGCGTCTATACTGGCTGTGCTTTTCAAAGAGGAAGGACTTTTTGGAGAGAATATTTAATAGAGTTTATTATGGGAATCACCTGTTTCTTAGGAGGTATCATCTGAAACGTGCTCAGAATGATTACACTATTCACATGCTAATGCATTAATCAGGGTGTCGGAATGAAGCCAGGCTGCTGAACTTCTAAATTCATTTACCTTATCAGCTAAGCACTCAATAAATATATTAACTGGTGCATATCCGAGGACAGTCTTTATTTTCTGTCGTTGTTCTCATTTAGTTGGCTCGTCAGAAGGAGATCTTCATGCAGTTCTTTCTTGCGTGTTCAGAGATAAATACGCTCTTGTGGACATGCCGTGGAATGTGCAGATAAATATTATTAGTATAAAAACAGACATACGTGGTGTTCAGCTGTTCTTTCGGAATGGCAACATCCGTTAGGAATGCAAATATGACCAAAAATGAACTGGGTGTGTTTGTTCAAACAGTCTCTTAGGTACTTATTACAATGCTTATAACATGAGTACGATGTAGATTTAGAAGGCTTTGTCAAGGACAAATACCTCTATCACAGACCCTCTGCAATCTATCTAGGTGGCGTTTGTAAGCATTCAGTGAGGCATCAGGACTGTTAATGGCCTGCAAGTGAAGTTCTCCTGCCTTATGGAGAGCCTCTGACATGCTGCCTCTTCAATTTACCAATAGCACTTTTTCCAATCTCAGAAGTGCAGGATTCTGGCTGTACCTGGCATCCCAGAGCTTCTGGCAACCTCATCCTCACCTCACTGGAATCTGGCCCAACTGTCTTAACTCAGTCATTCACCTGTTTCTGTCCTTGACTATGGAAAAGGAACAAGAACTACCAGAGTTGCCCTGCGACAGTGACTGTGTCTGCACGGCATTAAGGGTTAATTGCTGTGATACTGGGAACGTTTCCATGGTGACAGATTGGGTTGTAAGTAGGTAGTACCCGTTACACCACCATGACGTGACCATGGACCTGTAGGAACGTGTGTGCTCTCCAGCTATGACATGGTGAGGAAGGGTTCAGCGCATAAGTTCAGCAGAACACTTTCACTAAAGAATGTTTCCCATTTATCCAACATATTCCATGGGCAGAATACTTCATCTGTGAAATGTGACATTTCTGAAACATTTTTTCACATTGTGTTGCCTGCTCAAACATTCCTTGGTTCTTTAAAATCACCCGCTAGCTGATCCCTTCCCCATGCAGTGATTGGAATAAGTGTCTGGTTTTTTTTATAGATGCTGTTTCTGGGCTCCCCTGCGAGTCCTAACGTTTCACTCCTCCGCTTCCACAGGGGAAACAAGGCATGCTTTATTCCCCTTCCTAACAAACCACACACCCTCAAGCATAACCCAGCCCCCCTGGTGGGGGTGGGTGGGTGGGGTTCTGCGCCTCAGGGTCCTCCCACATGGGATTGTGTGATTTGCTCTGATCACAGAGAGAAAGCAGACCTGCCCTTGTGTGTTAAGTACCTCCTTCCACAGGAATCACATGCCTATGTTTGCACATGCCTTTATTTGAACCCTCAGGGACACTGTGTGCTTGAAGATAAGAGTGCAATATGGATTACACAATAGCAAGCCCGTAGAAAACGTCCACCAGCCGCCTAAGCACAATTACTGACTACTGTGTCTTTATTTTCATCTGCTAAATATATACTGCAGCGCGTTTTACTGCAGCATCTCATCATGATAGCTATTTTTGTTTCATTTCTGATTGTAATACTTAACTAAGTCAGGAGGCAGAATTTTCCCACTGACAGAGAAATTTGTCGTGTGTAAACTCCACTGTGACAAACGTGGCCACAAACAGGGCCAGTGCCGTGTTCCCTGGTCAGGTTTCCCACCCTGTTTGATCCGTGCGAGCCCCGCCCACCCGTGCTGCCATGGTAACGGGAGTGGACATGTCGGTGCGCTCCTCTTTCAGCAGGGTCGCCGCCGCTCCTCCTGCTTCGGCTTCACCGGCGACCCGCCGGCAAAGCTCGGCACGGCTGCCATGGCAACAGACCGACCGTATGCAAAGAGGGCTGAGGCATCCGAGTCGAGTCGAGGCCGAGGCATCACCGGAGTCTTTGAAAATCAAATTGACTGTGATGAGGAGTTAGCCTGGGGTGCGTTCGCTCGCTCTCTCTCTCTCTCTCTCTCTCGCTGTCACACACTCTCTTTCTCTCTCACACGCTCTCAGAACAGAACAGCACTGCGTTCTGGCTTCCTCTGATGTCGAATGAAGTGGGAAGGGATGTGTGTGTGTGTGTGTGTGTGTGTGTATTGGGGGGGGGGGGGATATGTGTGTGTTTGGGGGGAGGCGATTTCGCACCACACCTTTCTGTCTCCAGCACTGAGAACTCGATTCCTGACGATTCTCGAGATGTTCCACTCCTGTCAGTCTGCCAACACTTCTGTTCCATTTTCAGTACATCACAGTGACACAAAATCACTACAGCGTTTCTCTTTAGGACTACAGTGCAAATGTAGAAGCAGAATCAGCCTGATATGTTTGTAGGCCTCAAAGTCTCAAAGTCTACCCCAATATTATTGTGTTATGAACCAGGTGTTCTCATAACGAAGTGACGTTTTCAGTCCTGTGGATTTGTAGATTTTATTTTCTGGCATTCTTGCCCTGATAAAATGAGACAAATTTGAATATATCCACCTTCCTGTTGATTTTACATTGTTCGGTGCAGCCGTATTCATTGGTGGAACATATTTACGTCATGTATTTAAAAAATACAAACAAATTCTGATGCCAGTGTTCGTGGTTAGCTGCCATAATCAGAATCTTTTATGTTCATTCATGGAAATCCCTACGAATTCCATTACCTCTAATGACTCTTCCTTTCTCTGTGGCACATCTGAGTAGCTACAGTAGGTGAGACGTAAAATCCGTGAGGAGACACTGCTGTGGATCTGTGCGGGCCGCTCCGGAAGCTAACCGGGCCCAGCCGAATTTCTCTGTGTAAAAACGCCAGGAAACAGCACAGCGAGGGGAACGGAATGCGTGAGATGTGATCCGGCTGAGGCTAACCGGGCACATACTGTCAACGAAGCACGCGGCGCTCATTAAAATGAGTTATGAACACGTAGCGCGCGTCGGATACAGGACGCTGGAGTGTCTTTTCACGAGTAGACGAAGATTTTTCATGTCCTTTCTTTCATTAGCATAAACATTTACGATCAGGACCACCGGGGCTGTATCAAATGAATCTCTGTTGATTTTAGTCTAGTTGAAAATCGAGTAATGAAACTGTTGTTGAACAGGGAGTTCAAGATGGGCTCAGCACTGGAGAGTAAATGTGTTCCCTGTTCCATCATACCTTGGCTTAAACCCTAAGGGTCTGTTGATTCTGTCTAGTCTAGTTTATACTACGTCATTCATAACCCCGTCTGTGTTTTCATTTGATGTACATTTAACAAAGAATAAAAAAAACTCCCTAGAACAAAATGTACTACGTACCAGTAAATCAGTAGATTAATAGTAATAATAATAATAATTAATAGTCTGTTACTGTCGAGCCAAAACATGATCTATAGGCTCTTGAACTGAAGCCTGCACCCAGTTTTTGTATAACTGAAAAACTGTGTAACTTGTGTAAACTCATGCTTACACGAAAAAATACATTTGAGTTTGGATACATCACATACTGTCACGTTGGCTTCCCCACTCCTCCGTGTTTTGCTTTGATTTGTTTTCATTTTCCACATGCTTTTGTTTTGGTTTTGCCTAGCAGACCCCTTCGTCGGTATATCTCAACTCGTTATTGTCTTCACCCGTCTCTCGTTTATTCTAGTCGTTAGTGTGTGTATTTATTCCCCAGTTTTCACTTCCGTAGCATCGGTCTTTGTCTGTCAAGGTGCCATATGTTTATCTGATGGAATCTGTTCGGCTTGTGTTTACCGATTGCTTGTCTGTTTATTCCCTCGTGTATTTCGTTATGTCTCGTCTCCGTATTGGTTTTGTTTCTCTCTGTGGATATTCTGATTATTCGACCCTGGACCGCCCATGCGACCATGATTCTGGATTGGTCATAATAAATCTTGCTCTTCTCAGCACGTGTCCGGCTCCTAATATCTCCGCGTTACACATACACACGTCTCTTGGTCATATTTTATTGTAAAACTGACAGGTTTCAGTTGCGAGTTGTTGAGAAGAACCCAAAAAATCAAACAAAAAAAGGAGCTAAATAAACCGTCCATGTTTCATTCCTCTGTGACAATAACTTGGCAAACTTTAGAATTAAAAATGGCTGACATTAAGAAACAAGTTGTAACTGAGGCCAAATCTTAAACCTGATTTTGTGTGAAGAAAGACTTTTCTCTTTTTAGGAAGCCAAATGGGATCACAGTACACTTATTACAGAATAAAAGTCCCTAGCGCAAGAATATTTCTAATAAATAAATAAACTAAATTCAAGAGATATACCTGTTAGAACACCATGGACCGCAGTACTCAACCCTGGTCCTTCAACTACACCCTGGTTCAACTTGTAATTCATGCATAATTAATTGAACTGATTGTCCACTGGGGCCTTTGCACTGACACCTACACTACAGGTCAAGAGTATGAGAGCAAGCAGGGATCGTCTGGACAGAGAGATCCAAATGAGGAGCGGAAGCCAAATGGGGAGGGGCTTTCTGTAGAGGGAGCCAAATGGGGAGGGGCTTTCTGCAGAGCCCCTCCCCCTTTAATAATATTATTTTCTGTCTGATTAAATATATATTTGCCCTGTTCCAGAGGTCATCAAGGAGCCTTGAGGTCA
>JAOXYF010000004.1:3090171-3104120 GCA_028565775.1 Sternarchorhynchus goeldii
TTGCCTGGGACTTAGTAATATTATTCCAATAGCCCCACGGGACCCCCACCCCCGCCCCCCACCTCAAAAAATGACTTGCGGTTTGTAATTAGCCAGAAGATGTGGACACTCTTCGCATCCCCCCGAGTTCATTATTTCCGAATATGTAATGGCGCGCAGTAATTAAGTATAACGACGGACACATTTAAATGTGAAGCTCTGATTGTCTTTGCCGACACGCAGTGTTTCACATTTCAAGCAACAGTCACATAACCTCCTCTACAATTTACTCTGAAGAATAATAGATCGAGACTAACATAAGTATTTACAAGGCAAGCCGAATAAAAAAATATATATTAGCAAGGTAAGAAGAATATTAGCAATTGGTGTCCTCATACGTTATTTGTGTTTGTCTGTCACTGTGGCGCTCATATCTGATGAGGAAATGCTTTAAATCAGTTATATTTCGGGCTGTGTTTTCATACTACGCAGGTAACTTGCGTGAGGTATTTATTACTAAAATATGCTTAGTCCAGTAGCAGCGAAAATATCCTTGTTAGGGTTATAACGCAAAAGTAACCTGTCAGCTTTCACAAAAGGATGAGTGTTGGGTCATTGTTTGTGACAGAGTTTCAGCCTTGAGTGCTTATAGCTCTAGACAGTTTGTGTGTGGGATATGTAGATGGGGGGGGACTTGATGGCAGCAGTTCTTGCTTTTGAGGAGTGTGTGTGTGTGTGTGTCATAGCAGTCAGTGTCAGGTTCTGCCTGAGAGAAACTCTCTAAAGAGGAGTCATGCAGAGGCACATGCCGAGTATCAGAGGAGGATCAGGCCAGAAATGTCTGCTGTTGATACCGTCATTCTGATACACAGAGGTATGCTAATGCACGCGTACACACACACACACAAACACATGCACACACTACCCATTCACAAGCACAGATGTGAGTACACAAGCATACATGGTTGGCATGTATACTGTGTCTTCAGCATTACTGAGGTCCTCACAGTAAGAGCTGCCTGGTCTCTCGGGATTCTAACGACATGTCCAACCCTTATTCTGCACTACTGTGTACCTGAACAAAGAGTGTCCTGCGTGACTGTAAGCCCTCCAACGCCCTTCTCCCCTCTGGGTGTTCTGGCCACGGTTCAGTGCCACATGCTGTCTCTCAACGTGTGCCCACCCCGGCAGGTGGCATCCCCTCAGCCCCGCCCCTTCTCCTTCGCCCCTCCCCCATGTCCCTCCCTTAACCCCTTCCCTACTCGCTCTGTCCCTTCCCCTTGCTCCTCCCCCCTTCCCCTTTGCTCCTCCCCCCTTCCTCTTCGCTCCTCCCCCCTTCCCTCCCAACCTGGCATTCTGCTGCCCGTCTCAGCCTCCTGTCTCTCCCCTCCTGTCTCTCCCTTGTCCATTTTGTCCTGTCCTCTCTCTCAGTATCTCAACCTCTTTCTTTCTTTCTTTCTTTCTTTCTTTCTTTCTTTCTTTCTTTCTTTCTTTCTCTCTCTCTCTCTTTCCCTGTGTCAGCAGCATAGTTACCTTGGCAGTGGGCCTCATGGGTACTAAAATCCACCTTTCAGAACTTCCGCCAGCCATCTTCATCATCATCATCATCTTCCTCCTACTCGTCTGGCACCAAACACTCCTCTCTGGTTCCAGCTTGGGTTTGATTATGAAGCCACACACATACTCACACATGGCTGCTTCACGCTTGGGTGAAGACATAGAGAACGTCGAGACACCTCACTGCACAAACACAGACTGTGCTACGATTACAGCTTCTCACCGTGAGACCACACACTGCTGTCAACAGCTCCTTTTTACGTACTGCGTTTGTGAGTAGGGCAACGTAACCAGACTTGAGGGCTGGGAATGGATCCAAGCCAGCATGCTACATCAGATTCCCACCCCTCTCTGTTCCTCTCCCCGCCCCTCTCTGTTCCTCTCCCCGCCCCTCTCTGTTCCTCTCCCCGCCCCTCTCTGTTCTTCTCCCCTCCTCTCTGCTTCTTTCTCCGCTTCACTGTTGGAGTCCTGGATCCCCAAGCGTTTCCCACTGCATCCAGCATGCTGTGTGTTGGCATCCTGTTCAGGAAAGGCACTTTCTGGATTTTTCCGAACAGGTGAAGCTCGAGGCTCATCTAGAGCAGGACTACTGGACCGTCCATTTAATGCTTGTGACTCGTTTCATATTCACATATGATCCATGGAGTGTGTCTGATAGCAGCACAATTTGCTGGGGTCACCTGTCTGTTACCATACAAGGATTCTGATGAGAACACAATACACAATACCCTTCAGAAATGTTTGTAAAGACTTGAATGTTTTTCAGGAAAAAAAAAACCAAAAAACAAAACTTGTTTAGCCATGTAGAAAAGTTTAGCAAAGACCATGATTCCTGCTTGCTGCTGGTTACCTGATCTGACAACGGTGTTATCCAGGCGCCTGTAGCCTGCAGTGAGTGCAGATATGGAATGGTGGGTGGATTCACTGAAATGGGAGCTCGTGTAGCGTGGGACTGTGTGCCAGTGAGAGAGTGTGCATGTGTGTGTTTATGTGTGTTTGTGTGTGTTTGTGTGTGTTCCACACTGTGTCTGAACATCCCCAGAGGTAGACCCAGATAGTCCCTCAGTTGGAGCTCTATCACACACTGGAGCGTGTCAGCAACACAATTGACTTGTATTGTATTGTATCGTATGTTAGTCTCCTTTTCCCACTATCTCACTTACACTAAATCTCCTAATCTCTCCCCCCCCCCCTCTCTCTCCCATGATCTTTGGAGTTACTGTCTTTACTCTGAGAGTTAACCTGGATAGCACTCCCTCCAGGGTTGCTGCAGGCTTCATTTATCATGATGCTCTAGTTTACGCTGAGATTTCTGCTTTACCATCCATTCAGCCCTCTCTCCATCTATATCTCTCTCCATCTTTATCTCTCTCCATCTTTTTATACATGTGGGTTACTGTTGACTGTGTGGAGAGGTTACATGTTACATCTACACACACACACACACACACACACACACACACACACACACACCACACCCATAGTGAAGGTGAAATGAAGTATGATGTGATGATTTGTGTTTAATTCTATTCCTATTCACATGTTGTCTTGTGCCCTTCTGAATACCCAAATAGGCGACACAGATGTGGACTGGCAGTGTGAAGGAGCTGATTGATTCATCAGCGTCTTCTGCGCTCCTGCATATGTATTCCTTTAGTTTACATTTTTTCAAGATCATTTACATGAGATTCACTTCACCTCAGGGTGTAAATATTGTTGATCAGATATCACAAGTCCCTGATGGATGTTCACACATAGGCACACACACACTCACACACACACTCACACACTAACTGAGTTAATAATGTTTACATTCCTGCTCCAAATGGGTTCGTATCTCCACCTGGTGGTTCGGACTTTTTGGTTGATGAGTTTGTAGGAGAGTTTGAGATTCATAGATGACGTAGGAGGGCCATGTTGCTCAGGGACAAAATTACTGGAACTGGAGAAATAAAATGTGCAGTTCCTGTGGAACTGAGAAAACGTAGTAAACTCTGAATCACTCTGAATCACTCTGAATCACTTTGTTAGAGGCCAAGCAATGTTGTGAAGATGGTGATTTTGTTATTCAGCATTTTGTTGTGGACAAGGCTAAATCAAATCATTTCTTTACAGCCATGGTCTTTAAGTTTAGTATTTCTTCACTATACCATGTGGTAATTTTATTGACTTAAATTGGTCAAATAATAACAAAAAAACAATATTTTATTTTCTATTTCTTTATAAATAGAAATGTAACAGCTGTTTTGAATTAGGGCAAAATGTGTTCATAGTACGAGCAGAGAGTGCATGCCAACGTTAGCACCAGCTCTCCTCAGAGTTTGGTTTGGTATTTTGGTTTGATTATGCAATACATGACAAGCCACCTATTCACAGCTTGCTACACATGGCAAGTTCTATAAATATTACGTACAGCTAGTTCGACAGGGTTATTGAGTGTTTTAAGGGCGCTTGTTAAGACGTGTTAAAAGCTTAAGGTGTGAGTTCTCAACCTGCCGCCCAGCGGTGTCTGAGTGAGATTATCTGAAAGATAACCAGAAGAGGGTTTGCTATTTCTGGTTCATGGCACTGATGTGCAGATATGTGGCACACACTCGGACAGCCGCTGGGATGTGCTGACAGAGTGAGCACTTCCACACAGCTTAAAATGGTCTTTGTCTGCCATGAAAACTACTTGTGTGTGAACTTCTATGTGACTGCCAGTGTACCCCCCTGCCGCGCGCACACACAACACACACACACACACACACACACTGCTGTGGGAGAGTGCTGGGAGGAGGGAACGTATCATCTGATCTGGTATCTTTGCAAACAAACGCAGGATGACAGAGTAAAGGGAGGAGTGGCTACAATACTACACACACACACACTACACGCACACACACTACACTGGGGAGACGTTACTCCAGCACTAATAACACCAGGGAGATGTTACTCCAGCGCTAATAACACCATTGAGATGTTACTCCAGCGTTAATAACACCGGGGAGATGTTACTCCAGCACTAATAACACCATTGAGATGTTACTCCAGCGTTAATAACACCGGGGAGATGTTACTCCAGCACTAATAACACCAGTGAGATGTTACTCCAGCGTTAATAACACCAGGGAGACGTTACTCCAGCGCTAATAACACTGTCATGCCATTCTGGCACTTTGAGCTTTGGGGAAGCTCATCACTCATAGGTCATTCTAGAGTGTTTCCATAACTACGGAAAATGACTTAACAGTTCTGGTCATGGCTGGCTGTGTGTCAACGGTCATGTAGACCTTTATTTGAACAATTTTATCTGCCTTTAGCCAGGGGCAGGCAGTCAGCTGGGTGAATTCATCCAGACACCAAGGGCAGTCTGCTGGGGGAATTCATCCAGACACCAGGGGCAGTCTGCTGGGGGAATTCATCCAGACACCAGGGGCAGTCTGCTGGGGGAATTTGCAGCGATCTGTTGTTTTCAGATACGATTCAGTGTTAGAACAGCTAACAGCCCACTGCTGCATGTGTGTGTGCTCCATACACTCCAGAACTTTCACACAGACACACCAGTTTCACATTTTGTGGATAATTGGCAACACAGTGCTGTTATTACTATGCAGCCTCAGCACTAGAAGTTCAGTGGGGCGTGTGTGTGTATGTGTGTGTGTGTGTGTGTGTCTGTGTCTGTGCATGTGCGTGTGTGTGTGTGTGTGTGTGTCTGTGCATGTGTGTGTGTGTGTGTGTGTGGGTCTGTGTGGGTGTAAGTATAGAAAATGATTTAGTGTCTGCCTGTCTTATGATGTTATGCAGCCTTGGTGGAGGGACTGTTTAGTTCTAAGCTATACTGACAGTGACAGCTGCTCAGAGAGAAAGAGCGAGAGAGGGAGAGAGACAAGGAGGGAAAGTGAGGGAGAGAAGGCAGGGAAAGAGAGAGACAGCGATAGAGAGAGAGACAGATGGAGTGAGATGGAGGGAGAAACATACAGGGAAAGAAAGACAAGGAGAGACAGAAAGGGAGAGAGAGACTGCAGCTTGTATTCAGTCTTTCTCATTAATGGAGATGCAGCCAGGCTCCGTTTGGACAGCGCAGCAGGGCTTGGAGGACAGCACTTCACTGCTTCACCTGGATATTTCAGTTCAGGCTGAAGACCATCTCTGCCGCTTTCAGTAACCACCCATGAAGATCAAACCCTCACCATGTTTGTCTCAGCTTATTGGTGGTAAGCGCTGTTGTCTGGAGTTGTGTGCGGTGAAAGGTTTACTCTTGACGACGCCTGTTATATAACCATCGTTCACGTTCCAGATCACAGAAAGCGCAGACTTTGTGGGACGAAGCGTAACCCTTGCCCTGGTTTGGGCAAGTATCTCCCTTTCTCTGTTCAGCCAAAGTGAATTCCCATGTTCCTACTACGGCAAAAGTTAGCGACAGAACAGCCTTCCAGGCACCCTGCGGCTGGAGGGCGTCTGACCAAAAGCTCTGCATCTGATGTTGAGAAACGGCTGATGTTGAGAAAGGGCAGCCGCAAGGAGAGCCTGACCTTGTCCGAGCGACTCCGTGGCCACGCGGGCACATGCGGGGCCAACTGCACGCTCAACCTGGTGGCGAGGGGTCTGTCGGAGGTGCCGTGTGCCCTCTGGCAGGCTTGTGATCTGGAGAAGCTCAACCTGTCCCTGAACAGCCTGTGTGTGCTGCCCCCCGCCCTGGGTGCCCTCCAGAACCTGGTGGTGCTCAACCTGCGGGGCAACAACCTGACTGGCCTGCCACCTGAGATCGGCCTGCTGCGTAGCTTGCGGGTGCTCTTTGCCCACCACAACCGCCTGAGTGCCGTGCCCGAGGAGCTGGGTCACTGTGGTGCGCTGGAGGTGCTCAGCCTTGCAGGCAACCGGCTCGCCACACTGCCTGAGGGGCTGGCGGCGGCATGCAGGCTGACCAAGCTGAACCTCAGCCACAATGGCATGGCACGCGTGCCCGCGTGCGTCTATGCCATGCGGGGCCTCTGCTTCCTGCACCTGGGACACAATCTCCTGGAGGACATCGATGAGCAGATCCAGGACCTGGCCGTCCTCAAGATCCTGATTGTGGAGGAGAACCGCCTGCACACTCTGCCCAAGGCTCTTTGCCACCTGACCGCACTAGAGCTACTCAACGTGGACTTCAACAACTTGCAGAACATCCCCGGGGAGATGTATCGGCTCTGTAGGCTGGAGAAGCTGGCCTCGCATCCCCTTGATAAGGGCCTTCATATAGTTCATAACCCACTCCTGAAACCCATCCAGGAGGCACTGCAGGGGGGTCTGGGAGCTCTGTACAGCTACCTCAAGCCAACCTGAGAAAACCTACAGCAGCAGTGTTTACCTTATAGCCTTGTTCACCTTGATCCTCAGTTCTTTAGCCTTAAGGGTTGTTCCTGCAGGTTTTCCATCCTGCATTTGTGATTGTGATGTCTAGGAAAACAATTTCTATCTTTATCTATGAGTCAGATGCGATTACACAGTGACCACTGGTTTAGTGAGTACTATAATGGAGACTAGAAATGGATTCAAGAACTAGAACTGAGTGGCAGGATTTTCAAAGTCAAATGCAACTAGAAATCATTAGTTTGTGGTGATGTTGAGTCAGGTAATGTGCAAAGCAAGGGCATACAAAAAATTGATCAGAGTGATCTACAAAGTACAAAACACTAAAATCTTTCTGTTTTAGTAGAGATTAATGAGATTAATGAGATTGCCATTTAATAAGCCACAAATGTGCAGGTCATAAATTACATTGCTAATAATTCCATGAAGCTTCATAAATATCATTTAATCTGGTGAATTAAGTAGGTAGCTGCCTCTAGAAAATGTAAGCTTAAGTTTGCATGCTTGTATGTTTTAAGGATAATTGTGAGGATAAACACTGAATCAATGAGTTACTGTGCCAATAAAGAGAAACTTTAAAGAACTTGGTGTCAGTTTGGTTAGTTATGTGAATGTAGCATTGCTGTAGGGTACTGAGATGTTTCTCCTCACAGTTTTCTTTGTCGTGTTCTTTTCCTTGATACTGTGTGTGGAGTCAAGTTGAAAAACTGCATTTGTGTAGAACCTGCCTTATGCCTAATTTACTTAGCTGTCCATGTTATTAAGCAGATGCACATGCTTGACTGGTATTGGAAACATGCAGGCAGAATTAGTAGTTAGTGAACATTGTGTGACTGTAGCATGTGAAGTGAAGCACTGATCCAGAGATCTGCCCAGAGAGATCGCTCTCTCTCTCTCTCTCTCTCTCTCTCTCTCTCTCTCTCTCTGTCTCTCTCACTCTCTCTCTCTTTCTCTTTTTCTCTCTCTCTCTCTCTCTGTCTCTCACTCTCTCTCACTCTCTCACTCTCTCTCTGTCTCTCTCTCTCTCTCTGTCTCTCTCTCACTCTCTCTCACTCTCTCTCTCTCTCTCACTCTCTCTCTCTCTCTCTCTCTCTCTCTCGGTCCTGTGTTTTATCTCAGAGTCGGTCTCTCTCACTCTGTTTCAGTCCAGTGTTGCAGTCTGGTCTAAGCTGGGAGCTTAGCCTCACACACACCTCCTCTGGGGTCGGGGACTAATCTGTCTCGCTTTGTACTGGACCACTTGATCCTGTGTGTGTACATACATCCAGGCTTGCATGCAAATACACACACACACACACACACACACTGGTATTACTGTCTTTATGGGAGTAGACTGTAGATATGTATTTACCTATTTTTAATCATAGCTTTAAAATATAAGTCCTTTTTTACTTCTATTACCTTATGGTGACCAGCAAAGCACACACACACACACACACACACACACACACACACACACACACACACACACATGCTCTCAAGGATCAAGCAAGGCTTTTGAAAGCTATGGGATTGCTGGGAGATAGTCTGGGGACGTTGGGAGGCTCCAGGTTTTAGTGCCATTAAAATCTGATTAAAGTTCCACTCCATCAAGCGTCAACACTGCTGTTTGGATCTGAAGGCTAATTAAACTATTTCAAGAGGAACAAAAGATAACACTTTCCTCTATTGGTGTAACTTACAGCAGACAACAAAAAGTAACTCCAAACCCAGAGGTTTTGCTACACAAGCCTGCACAATTAACCTTTATAAATGAAGTTTTGGGCATGTGTGGTCTGTTTTTCATGGACTCCCTCACAAAGCCCTACTTGTCGATCACAGAGTCGTAAAAATGGAGTCTCAGAGCCCCAAGCGAGACAAGCTGGTTGGTTGTTCCTACGCCGGTGTATTTTTAATCGTGTATCAAGGTCTACTCTGTGGCTGAAGGAGTCTTAGACTTCCTCCACAGTTCAGTTCTTGATCCTGATGTCGTCATGGTAAACATTGAATATTGAGAGTTTGATGCAATTGAGATGTGATTTATATCAATACTCCACAGATATCCAGTGGAAATTTCTTTATTGGCAAACGTATTAAGTTGTGATTTATTGAATAGTATGTCATAAGCTTTTGACTGAGAAAAATGTGACTGCTGTACACTAGTCACAATACTGCCCTCTATGCACCAGACATTGTCACTACACCACAGTCAACCACCACACAGACAGCATGATTTATAACCAAACCTAACACTAGCCCCCCCCAAGAACCCCACAACATTGGTCACGTTGAATCTGGATTTGCCTTTTCGAAGCCACGATAAAGAAGAGAAGAGGACCTCACAGAGCCTGTCACTCACAGAGATCTTGCTCTGTTGTGGAGATGCTGGTCTTCTCCAAAAGCCTCTCCGTGCGCCTTGCGTGGAACCTGCTTGGCTAATACTGCACTCTAAAAGGGACACATCCGTGCCAAGGTCACGACTCTTGTTTACAGTAATCAGCACTGCGCGGTAAAAGAATATCAGACATGGCTGCCAATCATCCAATCAAATAATGATGCCAAGGCCCCTTCAGAGAGGTGGGGGAGGGGGAGGGGTGATGTGCGGGTGCTAGCCCGGAGAAAGCTAATTAGCAGATGACGTCTTAAACGCGGTCCAATTAAAGCATGATGCTTCTGCTCTGGCTGCAGGTCCTTGTGTGGGTGTGTGGGTGTGTATGTGTGTGTGTGTGTGTGTTTCATTACAAGGTCACTGTTCAGATTTTATGCCAAGATTTAAAACACACACACCTGTCCAGCCTAACAAGCAAATTTCTAACATGTGTAAAGTGACACGTGTTCACTCTAATCAGTTTCTTGTGCGAGACTCATACTTGGTTGCTTAGTCAGTTCAGTTCTCTGTATTTGTGAATTTGATTTAGCTTGTGGTTTGCGCCTAAATCTTGGATTTCGAGTTTTAGTCTTAGCGTGTTCCGAAGGTTAGCTTTCTCATATCCACACTTATGTATGCTAAATGCAACTTCCTTTAATTTCATTTCATCTAGGGCATCTGACAAGACAATGAAGTCTTATTTGATATACAGAGGGTGATTATACGTGCTAGCTGACAATGGTATTGCCTCAAAACATACATTAGGAATGAGACCTCAAAAAACATCTCGAAACAATTGTTTAGCCCAAGAGTGCCAACATATTCTCTCAGAGTTTTTCCTCTGTTATAAAAGACCTGAGCAAACCCTGTCACCTGTCTTTTTCCATTACTGGTGCCATTCCTGTCGAAAAGCACAACGATAATTTGACAGTCAAGAGTTTTGCTTATAATGGTTTATATTGCCTAGTTTATATAAAAACAAACAAACTTGGAAACGCTGAATATAGAAAATAGTAAGAAATACATATTGTAAAACGCTGAATATAGAAAATAGCAAGAAATAAATATTGTAACCAGTTAATGATGCTGGAAATGTGAGGGAGTCGCTTATTTTGCGGACAGAAATCTGAGAAACTCCAAATCGTGGCGAATGCTGCGAGGTGCTGCCTTCCATCTGCTGAAGTGGGAGGAGGCGCGTTCTTCTATAGGCGACAATAGCTGCTGGAGCGCAACTCTCCCTCCTCTCCGCGCGCAGAAGCCCGCGTTTATCCTGGTTTCAGTATTCAGAGTCACACACCGGTCTGGGCGAGTGAGCTCCAAAACACCCTCTACCGGAGAGCGAACTGAACGCTCTCACCGCTGCTAACGTCTTAAGGGTCCTTCTGGAAATCTGGAAGTCAGACCGAGCCCGCAAGTACTCGCGAAGTACGGAGAGAGAGAGGCCAAGACAGTATATTCCAAGGACCTCACCTGCATCGACTGAGACATCTTCAAAGTAGACATTCAAAGAGAACTGGCAGTGTTACCCCATAGTCGGGGTTAACGGTTCCGCAAACTGCCAAAATGGACAAAGTTTTAACTTGTCTCGTCACCGCGGCCAGCGTCTTGGTGTCGGTACAAGGACAGGTATATAAAGGTAAGATTTTTTTAAACCGCATGCTTAAATGTGAAGTTGTGAGCTTCAACCTTTACGTCGTGAAGTGGCAAACTGAGTCTGGCATCTACGAAATGTTTTTTTCGGAAACTTGGCTTGCTCCATCAATTAATATGCGCACGCTCCAGTCATTGCTAATTACGCTCTCGGCAATCTGTATTTAATTGCTTCTTACATTCTTTACATTTAAAGTAAGTGCGTAGTTTTGCGCCGCGCTCAGTGTTTCGAGCCCTACACAAGCTCGAAAGCCGCAAACTGCTACCAAGTCGCTGCAGACATGGTGATTCGGTAATTACATGGTCCCGGTCTTTTGCTCTATTTATAAACATGACCGCGTTGTGCAGTAAAATGAAGCGTTTCTTTGAAAACAGCTACTGGTGCTTCGGGTGCACTGCGCGTGTGTAGTTAGTTTTATATGTTTTATGTTCTGATGCCCGTGCTTTCCACAAGTCGAAACAGAGTCCGATTACCAGACTACGATAAACGGACTTATTTAAGGCACCTGTTTGTCCCCGGACCACAACACATTACCGCTTAGAACACTTAAACCTAAATAAAGCCATTTAAGAAACATTTTAGAAACGTATACAGACATTTACAGTCACTTTTTATTTGAAATCACATCTTGCTGATATTGTTCAACTAATTAGTGCGTCTATATATATCGGATAATTGATTAGCGTATTGATTAATTAGTGGTTGAGAGTAGCTTTGTTGCCAGTGAAGCCGGCGGTTGGTTTTTAGATTTATGTTTTGGGTTTTTTTTTGCAGTATTTGCTTCAACTTTTTAACCGCTTCTGCGCGGCACGAGCGGATGCTTTGGCGATATCGGTGCTCGCGGTTGCGTCGCATGTAGCACGGTTGTGATTAACAAGTGGCTCTTGACATTCCCACTTCATTACCGCGCGATGCTCGTGGTGGTTATGAACCAAAAATGATTTTACACTGCAAATTTCAAACTAAATAGACGTCATCTACAACACCTCAACAGTTTGTTAAATGCATTTTCCGCATATGTCCAAATTTGTTAATGAGACGAACAGATCCGTCTTGTTCGAATGGTTCTCAAAACCTGTAAGATTTGACAACACAGGACGTCCGAAGCAGCTGCTTCACGTGCTGCGCTATATCCATGCACAAGAACCACTGGAACCACCGACAAATTACGTTTGCACTCACGACATCATCAATTTATTATGAGGTGACATAAAATGTCTTAAACATATCAAACGGAGTCACGTTACCAGTTTCGCAGTCTGGAAAATGGATGTTTAAATTTAATAGTGAGTAGTTATTCAGTAGGGCTAGCACAGTAGACACTAGGTAAACCACCTACTTTTCGGTATTAACAATCCTGTCACTTGTTCTGATGATACACTCTCTTCCCTTCCCTGCGGAGTTACTGTCCCCTATTTTGGAAGTCATGTATTGTCGACCCTGATGTCGCGGGTCTATGACATGTTTGTTGAAAAATAATCAGTTTGCAAGGATTGGCTTAATATATTAAAACATGACCTGTTTTGTTGAAACATTCCTACTGAGACAAACGTGCTTTTTCAAAACTTCCTCTGTGGTCAACACGAAAGCCTGAGATGTAGTGAATTGTATTTCTATAGCTGATCTGAAGGGGGCAGCATGGTTCACCCATATTTGGTCTATAGCGTAGCGTTGTATTTTTTTTGTCAGTAGACTCGGGCAACTAGAGTTCAAGCAGTAGCGGACCATCATTGAATTTTCTGTTTCTTGCATTAGATCGGCGTACATGAGACCTCGTCAAAATATCCACGTAATTTTCTCATCTTTTAACCTCTCTGTAGTCTTTCTATGTATCTTACCGCTGTTTGATAAAAAATCTACTGCCAGTGGACAATTGACAAATGACACGTTAATCGAAAAAGAATTTGCTAACTGTAAGGTATCTGGTCCAAATGTTTCTACACTGACTACTGTTGAGAGCTGTTTCACAACACAGATATGTGATGTTCTTTCTGATCCAAAATTGAAGCATCTCACATTATAGTTGTGGCCTTAACAGATTTAACAAATACAGAATGATAATTTGCAGTCTTAAGGTGTTCCTGCTCTAAGGTGCTGGTTTCATGCAGATGTTTACCTGCCATGGCAACATCGTAGAACTGAACGGACAGTGGTGAGTGAATCAGAAATCGTAGGTGCCTGTAGTTCTCAGACTGGGTATGGAAACTTGTACATAAACAACGATGGGTTTCAGTTTTAGCTGGGTAATTTGTGTTATTAAGATGTAGTAACTTTAAAAGATGCGCTAACGACTTTGAGAGCATTTCACTGGAAATGTGCTAAGCAAGTGCACATATTGTGCGCGTGTGTGTGTGTGTGTGCGCATACGTGTGTTAGAGTGTATGTGGTCTCTGCCCACTGCGATGTGGTGAACCCAAAACCCCTGATGAAAATAGATTAAGATGATCAATCTTTCTCTCTCTCTCCTCCACATTATGACTGATTAGCAGGTTGGGATCACTTCCTGACCATGTGTGTAAATATGAAGGGCTGGAGTTACTCTCGCTGTGGAGGGATGATCGATGGCATGTTGGACTGCAGTAGAGGTGGAAAGAGAGGGAGAGAGAGAGAGAGAGAGAGAGAGAGAGCTCTTCTGAGTGCAGGTCATACTGTATCTTTAAAATGCCAGTAAAACTCCCATCACAACTGTAATTTTGTCTTTAAACTCAGTATAGCAGATACAGTCAACAAAAAACAAACAGACTCGAAGAACATTAGGAGATCAGTGAAGAAGCACACAAACAATCATGAGGTGGTTTACTCACAGGAGCCTGACAGAGACTGGGCAGCAAGCGTCTGCGTGGGTGTGTTCGTATGTGTGTGGTGTGTGTGTGTGTGTGTGTGTGTGCGTGTGTGTGTGCACAGTACACTGTGAGCTGAAAACAGGATGTTCTGATGCCCGGGTCTGTTTTGCTGCTCTGGATAACAGGTCCCCTTTGGCCAGAAGTAAACAACAGCAGGTGTATCTCTCCCACAACCAGCCCTCCCCAATCCCCGCCCCAATCCCCTCCCCACCACACACACACACACACACACACCCAC
>JAOXYF010000004.1:3106971-3120866 GCA_028565775.1 Sternarchorhynchus goeldii
GAGAGAGTGTGAGAGAGAGAGAGAGAGAGAGAGAGAGAGAGAGAGAGAGAGAGAGAGAGAAAGAGCTTAGAGTGAGTGAGAGCTTAGAGAGAGAGAGAGATTTGTAAGCTGCACTGAAATAATTTATACTGTGCTCTCATCACCATATCAAGAAAAAGGAAAGAGATAAATTAAAAAGGAAATTGGAGAAAGAGAAAAACAACAACTTGTTATGTGACAAAATGCATGTTTACAGAAGTTTGTGTTCAGAGAGAGGCCTGTGTGCAGGAAAGAAACAACATTACTTAATGCCTAAAGGGGCAGCCCTTCCATCTCATGATGAGAACTGCAATAGAATTGCTAGTACGGTTGGTGGTTTTGGGGGGTGATGGGGTGGAGGGTGGGGTTGGTGGAGTCCTCCAATCAGGACAAGGTTTTGCATGGAAGTTCATGTGTAATTCACACCAAACATAAACCTCTTCTCGCTCGCAACCCTTGACCTTTGGCCCTCTGTGGACACAAGTCGAGCGCTCGGCAAGTGGACGAGTTCATGCACAGACCGATCAACCGGGCTGGACGGCAGCAGACGTTTCAGAGGGACGCGCGAGATCGTTAGGACCGAACTCACGATCTGTCCGGCGTCTTCGTTTTCTTTATTTACTGATTTATTTGGTCTTTCTTTTGCACTGCAGCCACTGTGGGCTGCACAGGCGCCAGCGTTAACGAGAGTGCTCCGTAGCGTGGGTTGCCAGGTAATTGAAATAGCGGTGGATTACTGGCCCTCGAGGCTCTGGGATTCCAGGAATACGTATGAGGGGAACTTGCTGGGGAAGTTTGGCGCATGGTGGGAGGGTTGACCTCACCTGTGTGGATTTCACCGGCTCTGAACGAGCAGACCTTCCTTCCAGAGAACTGTCTCCCTTCCCAGGTCTCTCTGTAGCTTCCTAACTACTCTCTCAAGCTCTCTCTCTGATTATCCCTCTCTCACTCTGAATCACTTTGGACTCCCGGTGAGAACACATACTTCCTGCCCCCTCTCCAGGTAAGATCACACACTTCCTGCCCCCTCTCCAGGTAAGATCACACACTTCCTGCCCCCTCTCCAGGTGAGATCACACACTTCTTGCCCCCTCTCCAGGTGAGATCACACAGTTCTTGCCCCCCCTCCAGTCCTCACACTTGCTCCTTTGCTCGCTATATAAATATATCTGCAGGCCCAATCTTCCATTAGTGTCAGATTGTTTCAGTCTTAGTCCAATTACCATGTATCTCCTGCTCATTAATGCATTAGCACCTGTGTGTGTAGGTCATGTTAGCTTTAGCCTTCCCTCCCCCACTGGGGTGTGTGTGTGTGCACGAGTGTGTGTGTGTGCGTGTATTGACGTTCCTTCACATCAATAACAAGAGAGTTGTGAAAGAGGCTGTCGATGGAGTGTTTTAGATGAAGTTCCCCATGATCACGTGATCTTAGCCAAGTAGTTGACATGGAATCGATAGGAGCTGTTTTTCCTCTCCGCACCGACAGCTGCATACAGCGGCACCTTCCATAGTTGTTACCTCACTCTGCACCATCTCCATGGCTGATACGGAGGTCTATGGTGCACGAGGAGCCCAGAGTCTGCAGCCGATCGCTTACACAGGCTTTGTTTGGCCTCTGCTGGGGCACTGGGGAGTGCAGGAGAGGAGGGCAGGCTGGCTTGTTATAGTAAAGAGGAATCTCTCTTTCATCTCTCCGCAACACTCTGCTACAACAGCCGTCAAATCGCCTGCCTGCAATTGGACGGCTGGGGATGGTCTACAGGGAAGAATTACTGTGATAGGCCGTCTGATACGGTAAACAAGTGCAATACTCCAGAGATGGTAGGCTGGTGGTGCACTCTCTCTGACTCTCTCTGACTCTCCCTCACTCTCACTCTCTCTCTTTTGCTCTCTTGTTCTCTTTCATGTTCTTCACCTCAATCTGTCTTTCCCGATCTCTCTGTCTCTCCCGATCTCTCTCTCCCGGTCTCTCTGTCTTTCACGGTCTCTCTGTCTCTTCTGGTCTGCTTCTGTCTCTCTTCTTCTCTCTCTTTTTTTGTCTCTGTCTAAATCCAGTTGAATTTAAATTGCCATGTATTAGAATCCTAAATGCACACTGTGGTCTGCATAACACACGTGTTCCTGAATTTTAGACTAGAGTTTAAGAGCAATGAAATAAATATAAAGCATAGTAATAATAAAAATACATGAAATTAGGAAATGTGATGTTCGATTCTCTTTCTCTCTGTTTCCCTGCTTGTCCTCTGCCTTGAAGCAGCATGAGATGTGGAATGTGAAAACTGTAGGAGTATGTGTGTGTGTGTGTGTGTGTGTGTGGTTTGAGTGTTGTTAATAGGAGTGTTGTTTGTGTGAGAGAGTGTGATAAGAGAGGAGAAGTGATAGTTATGTTGGATTTCTGCTGAGATGAGAACAGTGAGAATGATTGTGTGTGTGAGAGTGTTTGTGTGTGTGTGTGCACACTTGTGCATGCATGTGTGTGTGTGTGTGTGTGGTTGTGTGCGTGTGTGCATGGTTGTGTGTGTGGTTGTGTGTATGTGTGCATGGTTGTGTGTGTGTGTGTGTGTGTGTGGTTGTGTGTATGTGGAGTCATGAAACTGATACAGCAGTGCTGCTGAAGGCAGAGTGAATGACCTCTTTATCAGGCAAACCTGCCTGGAATCTATTAACCACAGTGCCCACAAACCCCTGCTGTGCTGCATCTCAATCAGACTGTCTCTCTCTCTCTCTCTCTCTCTCTCTCTCTCTCTCTCTGTCTGTCTCTCTCTCTCTCTCTCTCTCTGTCTCTCTCTCTCTTACTCCTTTTCTCTTTCTCTTTTCACTTTCTTCTCTCTTATCTCTCTGTCTCCCCCTTTACTATTTCGTTAAATGATTTAAAATTGGTAACAAATAATAAATAAAATAAAATACAATAAAAGCTTATTGCTATCACTGTCCAAAAAACCCCCCAGAACAAAATGAAAAAAAAAGAAAACCACATAACCACGGCATTCAAACGAAGTCAAGCAAGGCGATCATAATAACAGCAGCACTGAACTGAATTACCATCAGACCCGTCACTGCAGTGTAGCGGTTCAGATGCGTTTCCGAGCTGTCTTCATAATGGCATTCAGTTACACAGTAAGAGTGCTGTATTAATTTAACAAACACATGTCATGTGTTATCCAATCAGCGGTGGTGTGTGTTTTGACAGCGTCAGTGCTGTCATACACTGCGCCTCAGGCGATGGCATGCTGGTACCTACCTAGCTATTTTCTCTCTGTCTCTCTCTCTCTCTCCATTTCTTACTATTCCACCATATTGCCATCATATCTTTCTCCATCATTTCTCTGCTACTTATCCGTTCTATTTTGGGATTCTATTCTATTCTATTCTATTCTATTCTATTCTATTCTACCGTAACTCTTTTCTGTAATTCACACACCGCATGTCCTGACAATGCAAGCAAAGTGTCTAACTCTGGATCAAGTGCTACTTTTAACGTAAACCCACGCATTTAAATGAATCGACAGTAGAGCGATTCCGTTGCGCGTGCATCTATAAAGAATCAGACAGATCCTCACCACCCCATTAAGAGTTTAAGACTTCCACAGCTGTCTGGATCGCGATCCAAGACAAGCCGAGGCGCGCAGGCCTAAACAATAAGCAGCAAGACGTTTTGTTTGAAGCCCCTCTTGAGCCTGTAATCACAGCTTGCCTGCCCGCTTTCTAAATTACAGGGCTGAAGAACTGCTACGGTGTGGCCCAAAGCTAAAGGCCCGCGGCGATTGTGTCGGAAACGCGTTGAAAGCTCGTGTTTTTGAGTGTGATGCGCGTGGCGATAAACAAGACGGCCGAAAATCTGACACGGTAATAAGAATGGTAATAACAGCTCGCGGCGATGGTGAGCTGTGCGCGTGTTTTCTGCGCGAAGTGCTGCGCTGAAAGCAGCAGAGCAATTAAATCCAGGAGCTCGCGAGGTGATAATGCAAACAGGACACCAGGGTTACTGGAAACACGAATCTGAGGATCTACTCTGGTAATGTCTACAACAGACACCTGACTGACAAACCTTTGATTGGTTTTGAAGACGTTTGTAGACACATTCCTTGTTTAGAAGGATCACTTCCCACCAGACGAGGTCAGTCTAAGGATCAATGTAGTCCTTAGTTTTGACTGTTGGTGGGTGGCATTTACCTTTGGTTCTGACTATTATAAATAACTGGCATATTTACTCTCTGTTATATTTATAGTTTTTTTTTTGGGGGGGGGGGGGGGGGTATAACCATCCACGTGATTTAAGCAAGCGAGTGACATCGACCACAACTGCCGGCTGGAAACTCTCTCCACAGTATCATGGAAATACTTCCTTTCTAATATATTACACATTCATTCCAGTTAACGGCAATGCTGCACTAGTGCGTTCGGTGCCTAAATATTATTTTGTCTTTATTTTTGTGTTTCCTTACCTTTGCATTTCTTTCGCAAATGCCCTCAAATGAAGCCCAAAAGAAGATGATACTAAGCAGAAGAGCATAAGGCTAATGGATGCAAAAATATTTCCACTATAATGGGTTTATCATTAAAATGCTATTTTAGCAGGACATTATTTCAATGTCATGATGGAACACAAACAACTTTGACGCTTATTTCCAAAATGGCTCCCTCCAGTCAATCATAACAATGCATTACAAGCACAAATACAACAAAAACACATAATACTTTGTTTGCTAAAAGGAAAAGTAGCCTGTAGGCTTATTTTAGTAATGAACAACCACTTCACAATTATTAGATGGTTGGATTAGGCAAATGTTTTCAAAATGATTCTGGAGAGGAACTGAAAAATAAAATCTAAATAGTAACTGGATAGACAGGCAATGTGCTCAGAATCCATACGTTAATATACACCTCAGAATAAAGAGAAATGCCAGAATTCCTTAAAAATTATAGGGCGTTATAGTAACATGGAAAAATAATTTTGTTAAATACACTGTTTTTATTTTTCTGTTCCTAATTTTGAGGTTCTTTCCCTCTGTCTTTTCTGTCTGTCAGTTTGTGTGCTTGTTTCTCTGTTTCTTTGTTTCAGGATTTCTCAATTAAATGAAAACAAACATGTTTAATTAGCATGACAGGGTAAAACATATATGGGTGTAAATGTATATGTAAATGTATCATTAAAATACAATCTCTCTCTCTCTCTCTCTCTCTCTCTCTCTCTCTCTCTCTAATCTTATAATACAGGGTTAGGGGTAGGGACACCTGAATTATTCAGGCTTGCCTGCCTTATTTTTGCTTTGCACCTGGCAAAAACATTTAACAGAATGAACTCCAACATAACAAACACACACACACACACACACACACACACAGACACACACACACACACAGACACACACACACACTGGGGTTTGAGACTGAACTGTTTCACCTTGTGCTAGACCACTTGATCCTGTGTGTGTACATGCATACAGGCTTGGATGTATCCACACACACACACACACACACACACTACCTTTAGCTATGTAACAACAGAGTCATACTTGCTTTTTAAGACTTTATGTGTGTAAGGAGAGGAGATTTCTTTTGGAGTGTGTTCTGTATATTAATTGTTCACACAAGGACATCCAGCTTTTACAGTTTTAGTTCATTTCAATTCAGTTCACTGGATGATTTTTAGACAGCATTACCAGAACAACTACAATTATGCACTAATAGTATCTCTCCCTCTCTCTCTCTCTCTGTCTCCCTCATTCTCTCTCTCTCTCTCTCTCTCTCTGTCTCTCTCTGTCTCACTCATTCTCTCTCTCTCTCTCTCTCTCTCTCTCTCTCTCTCTCTCTCTCAGTGACTCTCACCACTCTCTTTCTGCCCTTCAGCTCACTGTTACCTGTCTCGCTCATCTAGCTGTCGCTGTGTCTACAGGCCTGTGACATCCCAGAGTCACCCATCTTCAGCCACCACCTCTGTGCTTAACCACCCTCACACACACACACACACACACACACACACCCTCACACATACGCCCAGCCTGCCCCACTCCCACAACCCTGTTGGTTGCCTTCTCCCCTTCCAGAGTGCCGACCTTCTTCGTGTGGTTGTGTAAATATTGAATGAACGAGACGAACAGGGTAATGTGCTTTTGTAGCCTGGTGTTTTTTATTTATGCCTTTCGTTTGCATGGTGCATGTGTGTGGTGAAGGTCCAGCTGCTTTTTGCAGGCTGTTATGGAATTATTTGTCAGATCTCTGAGCACTGGCCCATGAAGAAGCAGGAAGGATTCTTTTTTTGCTGAGGGAGGCAGAAAAAGCTAATCTCCACTGCATACGGCTGTGAATATCGGCCTATTTACAGAGGGCGCATACCATATATAATGCTGTTTTTGGGACTCTGACTGCTCAAAAGGAAGGCAGGGACGTTTATTTCTCATGAAGATAAAGCACTTTATCTTGTGCACTGGCCTATTTCTCCTCTCCCTTTTATGGTTCCTCCACACACACACACACACACA
This sequence comes from Sternarchorhynchus goeldii, assembly GCA_028565775.1. Taxonomy (NCBI): domain Eukaryota; kingdom Metazoa; phylum Chordata; class Actinopteri; order Gymnotiformes; family Apteronotidae; genus Sternarchorhynchus; species Sternarchorhynchus goeldii. The sequence continues at coordinate 3,113,472 of JAOXYF010000004.1, forward strand.
CACACACACACAGGAGTGCGCCCAATGGAACAACACAGAGGAAAGATATCCTTTTGTGTCACTTATACAAACTTCTAAAACCATCTTCTTTTCCCTCTGCCCCTCTGTTTAAAGTCTCCGCCCACACACTTTTTTTTAAAGCTTTTTTGGTTTAAAAATCCTGCCTCATCCATGTGTCTTGCCTTCAGTCTGCTAGGTCAACATCTCTATTGAAAGCCTCACTTCTCCTGTGAACTCTTGAAATTGCCATCAGGCCTATTTCCCATAATTCCCAGTTGGGTTTGTTTCTTTATTTCCTAGCATGCCATGACCATCTGGAACCCCCTCCTGTCTGGGGAGTGAGGGGTTCTGAGGGTTGGAGGAGAGCTAAGAGTGCTCTCCTCCTCTGAGCCCTGCCTCTGGGGTCACATGGTCTTTGGGTCAGGTATCACCTTTCAGCTTTACTCAACAGGAGATAAGAGGCTGAGAGGGAGAGGGTGTAGAGAAGGAGAAGGTATACAGCGAGAGTCTGTTATGCAAAGGCAATGCAAAACTGTAGTAGTGAGAGGGAGGGGGACCACTTATGAAACCCTGCATTTGAACTGGGAAGAGCAGTGCTTTCATTGTGCACCACCTCTACACAGAGCTCCATATCTTCCCCAGACCACACCTCCCCAAGACCACACCCAGACCACACCTCCACAAGACCACATCTCCCCCAGATCACACCCATCTCCACACCTCTCCAAGACCACACCCAGACCACACCTCCTCAAGACACCATCCAGCTCATTTGCTGTCCAATCCGGCCAGTGCTTTCTCCATCACATCAAAAGACCAAATTAATACACAGGTTATGCAGGAGCGTTAATTATCTCTCTCATAAAAACACAGGGGTGGAAAGATGCAGTCATACCCATTGCATCCAGAAATGAAATGCAGGTGAAATTAGTTTAGCTTTAATATGTGTGTTTTTCTCGCTTCAAGAGGCTCGTGCAGAAATCTCCGGTGTAGGAAGCTCTTCCACATTCCTCCACTGAGAATCAGCCTACACTTAGGCACTATACATCTCAAATGTTATTGGTGGCTGGGTTCAGGCAATATGAATATTGATATTTCTCCTCATATACCTATCCCACACTGAACTGACTGGTTGCTGAGGACGACTGCGAAAATTATGCCGACACCCCAAGAAATAAACATTCGTTTTTAAAACAACTTTTTTAAAACAACAGATTTTAGATAATGACATTTAATTAGGTAAACATGGCAGAGTGGATCATAGCGCTCGGATTTCCCGAGTAATCCTGCGTGTTGGGAGTTGGGTAAAGCTGTGGTATGAACCTCCCCCGACATAAATCGCTTTGACGTAAAGTCAGCGCTGCTCGACCTACAGAAAAAACATACCGAAAGAGGTGTAACCATTCAGAATAATTAATTTTATTACTTGAAAAGTGATGCATCTGTCAAAAGAAGGACTCCCATGACCCTTTAGGATCGTGGCAACGTTCGTGCCTTTCCAAGCATCCCCACAGATATTTTTTCCCTGCTTGTCTTTGGCACCCGTGACACAGACGCTACGCGCTGAATGCTAACACGAGAGCGTCGCTGACCGTTCTCCAGGTGCTCGGGGGCCGCCGGGAGCTTAATGGCCGGCCGTTGTCGCTAACCGTGGGCTCCCGAAACCTTCGGCTCCTTCCTCTGACTTTGACACGGCCTGGTGGCATGGCTGTGGCGTTAATAAAATATAAACCCTGCCAAGAAGTGACAGGGTTTGCGCCTGTTTAACGTGTTTCGTGGCAGTAGTGAGATGTGCTCCATGTCCTCCCTTCCACATTACTGCTTCCATTGTTGGCTGTAAAATGCAAGTAAGTCTAGTGCATCTGTGGACCAGAGAGGCACATTCATACTACAGGGTTTTGCATACATGTGACTTACATCTGATTTTTTTCAAGTAGTGTGAACACAAAAATCTGATTCGACTTAAGCCCCTTTCACACGTGATCCTAGTTTGAGAAACCTCTACTACCGTGCAAGATCCGTGTGGGGTCAAAACTGTTTCGCTTTCAGAGACCTGCATGTGGACAGCACCATTTGCACGGACCAAGAACATATGTTGAGCCTTTCTCTGATAGTTACTGCAGAGGTTGCTGTTATGCTGATCTGTACATGGAGCTCATTCCAGCTTGTGAACCACACCCTGCTGCCCTATTAAAAGCTCCTCCACCCGCATTCTGACCTCCATCCCCCAGATCCCACTCCTGTCAGCCCCACCTGCTTCTCTTAAGAATAGCCCGAACAGCACGGACTGGCCAGGGCTAGCCGAGGTGTGGAGTACCCGCTGTAGTCACATACATCACATGTTCTACAAAAACGCAAACTGTGCCCGTGGAAGAAAAATACTCTGGGAAATAGAGGATAATAAGCATTAATTTTGTAGCATCAGTGTGGCTTTAGAACTACATGTACCAGCTGCCCATGAAGCCCTGTAGTGACTGAAATCCTTCAGACACTCTGGGTAGTGGTTCAGATGGTCTCGAGAGCGCGATGCTTCTGCAACACTTATCCATGCACCATTTAAATAGTTGAGTGTGCTTTCAGAAAGGAAATAAATCCCACCACTTGCGTCTGTATTGCCGGCGTCTTGGCTGCTCTAAACGGCGTGCGTTTGCCCCCATGTGATGACACTTTCACAAAGCGGCAGGGCCGGCTAGAGCAGCGGAGTCAAAGCACCCGTCTCCTCCGACCTCACGGCTGACGCCGCATTAGTTATGAGAAGCAATTTCCCATGGTGCACCAAGGGTGAGTACTGGGGTCATGTTGTTTTCTCATGCTTTTCTTGTGGAATCCTCTGGAATCCAGGAAAGTTTTTTTTTAAAATAAAGTTCTGTCTAATCGTTCTAAAGAGCTTTTAGCAAAGTCCAAGTTCACTGCGCTAAAGCTCACAATGAAGCTCTTCTGGAGATAAACGTACAGACCCTCTGCCTTGTTTCTCGCTTTCTAATGCACAGACTGGCATGCATGAATGTGCACATACACACACGCACACATGCACACACACAATGCCTGAGCAGTCAGAACAGCATAGCACAGAGGATTATCCTCTTCAAGTGGGAGAGACCAAAACACTAGTTGTTTAACTACATTTACAGGAGAGACCATCACACTGCTGTTGAACTACATTTACAGGAGAGACCATCACACTGCTGTTTAACTACATTTAGAGGAGAAACCATCACACTGTTGTTTAGCTACATCTGCTTTTGTCCACTGTTCAACAGATTCTCGTCCTTTTAAATTTCCAACTGGAGCATGGTGGGAAATAATCTCAAAAGCAGTCGTGCAGGTAGTGACTACTGACATTGACAATCTTGGCAAAGTCATTGCGATGAAAATGTTTGTGACAAATCACACATTGTCTTTAGATAACGAAACTCTGCCAGAGAGCGTCTTTGTCATCTCTTCAAAGTCTTTTCTAGTGTATGGTTATAGCATTACTGTTACACTTACACAGTGGATGTTAAAGATTTCATTTTGTGATCGTGTGCCTAATGTGCTTTGCAAGTGTTATTTAGAATTGCAAGAGTGAGAATGAGTGTGATAAATGCGTCCATCCATTCCAGCTTGCGGAGGCACACTCTCAATTAGGATCGTTTACCGTCTTGCTTGTGACTTTTCAACAGCTCCTTCCGTTGTATGTGGCCTGCAAACATTCGATTTGATTTATGGAATAGACTGTGCCAGACATATTCCCGAGGTATCCAAGTCCATAGCACATAATGACTGTATGGCTGTCACCCCACTTTAATGCGTTTTCTATCTGCATGTGTGCGTGAAACGCTCATATTTTTAAGCTTAATTAACGTTTCGAGTGAGTCGCTCCAGTTCTGTCAATCCAGGATTCCAGGAGGAATTTGATCTTCCCTCCATTAATAAGTTTGTTGCCTGTTTCTAATTTACTTTTTCCGACTGGTAGACTGAGACCCTCACAAATACGTACAGTTCTAAGGTTCAGTTAATGTTTCTGTCACGTGTAACAGGCCAGTATGTGGAATATCACTACATTTTGATCAGGAAGGCTACATGGCTTAGATTTCTCTAGGGTTCTGCCTGTTTTGTAGTTCCCTGCAGACGGTTTTATGCCTCTAAGAGAAAAAAAAACCTTTATCCTGAAATGGCAGTAGCGTATGTTAAGGGGGTGGACAGCTGTAGGTGTTTTAGTTCCAATTAGAGAGTGTTATAAGTGAGGTGAGTGGAAGAGGGCGAGAGGCAGACTGACCTGAAGCTCTGTGCCTCTGCCTGTAAACATTCCTCTGATAGAACAGATCCCTGAAAACTCTTTAACATACACACCAGTCAGAGAGAAAGGGGAGGGGGGTAGAATGAGAGAAAGAGAGAGAGTGAGAGAAAGAGAGGAAGGGAAGGAAATTCAGCAGGGAAGAGGAGAGGTAAGGAGCTTTAGGAAAACCCTGTGAGGCAAAGTTTAAGAAAGGAATACTGGAATAAGAAAAGAATTGAGTGTGAGAGAGGAAGTGATGAAGAAGGGAAGAAATCCTTTAGCAGGAAGAGAGAAGAGCTAAAAGAGGGATGTTTAGCTGTGGATGGAGACGTGGTGTAGAGACAGACAGTGAAGCTCTTTAACGAGCTCACATTCCATGCCACTGGTCATATTGATGTAATAGTCTTTAATGTCTACACACACACACACACACACACGCACACGTATGCACACACGCTCACACATTTAGACACGCTCGATGCCCTTAATCATCTCTGAGATGTCAGCACACACACACACAAACACACACACTCACACACACACACGAACACACAAACACACACACACGCTCACCACAGCAGTCAGGGTGGCTTATTTTGGCCTGGTGTGAAAATCAACAGACACAGACACACACACACGTGCACACACACACACACACACACTCATGCCAGGGAACATGATTAATGGGCTCTAATCAGCGGCCTGCTTCTGAATCTCACCTGGGCTGGAGGAGGAGGAGGAGAAACTGGCATAGACACACCCCCTGGGCACCATCCAAGCAAATGAGGGTCCACACGGCGTTAGGCTTCTGGAATGGGCGGAGAACACCACCCCACAGGCCCCACCTACCTCCAGCATCAATCTTTGGGTGGCCTGGCTTCAGGAAGAGGTGCTCTGGAGCCATGTTGGTAGCCCGGAAGCAGGGCTTAGCGCTTGGAAAGGAGATGTACAGCTGCCTGGGATCTGGAACACAGGCCTGACCCCCGTCCACACAGGGGAGTTACAGCCCTCAGAGTGAGCTGTCTGTTGGAGCAGAGGTGGGAGTCTGTATGGAGTACTAATGGAGTAATAATTAGTATGGAGCCCTCTCTCTCTCTCTCTCTCTGTCTCTGTCTCTCTCTCTCTCTCTCTCCCTCTCTCTCTCTCTGTGTCTCTCTCTGTCTCCTCTCTCTCTCTCTCTCTCTCTCTCTCCATCTCTCTCTGTCTCTGTCTCTCTCTCTCTCTCTCTGTGTCTCTCTCTGTCTCCTCTCTCTCTCTTCATCTCTGTCTCTCTCTGTCTCCTCTCTCTGTCTCTCTGTCTCTCTCTCTCTCTCTCTCTCTCTCTCTCTCACTGCATTAGCCCCTGAGGTCTGTCGTCTCTGTTGCTAAGGATGATGGGAGGAGACACGGAGCACATGGGCACTATACACACCTCACACACACCGCCATCTCCCAGCAGTCACACCCAGCTGACATTCAAACACATGCACACACGTTTACACACATGAGCCTGAATATTATGCACACACACACGTGTTTGAACACACGAAAAGGCCAGCGATGTCACTTTGACTATGCCTTCAACATGAAAAGCGACGTGCTGTAGACACGCCAGGGGCACGTGTGCGTGTGTGTGTGTGTGTGTGTGTGTGTAAGCCAATCATTTCTCCAGATATGTTTTTTATGTGGTGAGACAGTACCATAGTGAGCCTGATGAGGGATCTGTGTTTAGCCATGGGGAATGTGCTTGCCCTGGGCGATTCCAACTGCCTCTTGTGCGTGAGACGGCGGGGGTGGGGGGGGTATGACAACCTCCTGCCTCATTGCTCCAACCGTCACCGCGGTTCAAACCGTGGAAGATACGGAGGGGTTTTTTTTTTTGTTTGTTTGTTTGGTAGATTCTTTTTGGATTTTTTTAGCTCTGCTTTGAGGCCTCTCGCATGGCCTGTCCATTCACCAAGGTATAAAAAAAAACCCATGTGAAACTACACAGTGAGAGCGCGAGCTTTCTCTCGCCTCGCAGAGATGGGATACACGCTCCACTCCTGTGCCTAACGAGGGTAATTAGCATAATTAATCAGTCTGGACAAGTCGTTAATAGCCCCGTCCTGCCACAGTTGAGCTCAGGTGGAAGCTGTATAATTGGTTAATGAGTGGAGGCAGGTGCGTTGGAGCGGAGAACAGCCGCTTGTGAATGAGACCGAGACTGGCTTGGTTTCTACTGTAATGTAGTGCTCTCCACCTTTTGTGTGCATGTGTGTGTGTGTGTATGCATGTGCGTGGGGTTCTATAAGCTGTGGGCTCTGTTGGCATGGTTCAGCATGGTTCTGAGCTCGTTTGCCTTGCCTCTGTGTACGTTCCTCCTCTCTGCACAGTGGCTAGAGGCGTGCTGCTTCACCTCTTATGACTCACTTATTAAGAGTACGATCTGATTTCTAATGCAAACAAACATGCACACAGTCACACACACACACACTGCGGTATCACTGTGAAAACATCTGTACACTATTATATTAATAGCAAATTAGATAGAAGAAAGCAATTCATTTTTAGATACAATTGCTTCTGATCTCTCTCTCTTTCTTTCTTCTTTCTCTCTCTCTCTCTCTCTCTCTCTCTCTCTCTCTTTTACTAACCCTCCTCCTCTGGAAAACAAGCCTTGTTTTGTCAGCACTGAGCCCTGTTGCCTCTCTCTCCCTCTCCCTCTCTCTGTCTCTCCCTCTCCCTGTCTCTCTCTCCCTCTCTCTGTCTCTCCCTCTCCCTGTCTCTCTCTCCCTCTCTCCCTCTCTGTCTCTGTATGTCTCTCACTCTGCCCATGCCAGAGGAAGCCCTATTGGTGTGTGCCAGCGCCCCAGGACAGCGAGAGAATACCCAATATGCATATTATTCTAATACCCGTCGCTGGTGCCCAGAATCCGCCAGCCTGATCGTGTAATGAATGCCATGCCTTGTAGGCCCTAAACATAAAGCTGTGTGTGCTTCACCCATGAATTATTCATCCCCTCCTCAAGGCTGCGAATAACCAGGCAACAGCTAAGAAAATTAGCTACCAATTAGTGTTTATTTACGGCGATTGCTGGAAAAAGTTTCTCCTCCACGATTTTGCGATTTCTTGCCCCTCCAACCCCCACACCACCCAGCAGCACCTCCACCCCCCC
>JAOXYF010000004.1:3122194-3132506 GCA_028565775.1 Sternarchorhynchus goeldii
GGAGGGAGGGAGAGAGAGAGATGGAGGGAGGGAGAGAGAAAGAGGGAGAGATGGAGGGAGGGAGGGAGAGAGAGAGAGACAGAGAGAGAGATGGAGGGAGGGAGAGAGAGAGAGAGAGAGATGGAGGGAGGGAGAGACATGGCGGAAAAGAGAGAGATGGAAGGAGGGAGCGAGAGAAAGAAGGCAGCTGGTATCTGATCTCTTTTCCTGCATCTCCCAACAAACCCAGTGTGTGTGTGTGTGTGTGTCTCCATCGGACTGATGAGCTCGGGGCCCAGATGACTGTTGCCTTGCCGTTGATCAGAAGGATCCATCGAAGGGTTTGAAGCTCCTTCAGAGGTGATCCTCTCCTTCCCCAGAGTCCCCGCCCTTCCCAGCATGCCCTTCTCCTAAGCCGTCAGATCCTTCGGCTGAGGGCCAGGGCCAGGCAAGGTTGTTAGTCTGTGCACGTGTCGCGGTCTCGTTAACCCTGGGTCTGCCCGCCAGGCTGGACTGCCCCCGAGGCTGCAGATGGAGGCCACTTACGTTGGGATAAGACACTGAAAGCACACGGGGGCAGATTAGATGCTGTTACTGGTACCAGAGATCAAAGATCGGCCTAAGACCACAGCGTTGGAACCGGGAAATGAGGTGTGTGTGTGTGTGTGTGTGTGTGTGTGTGTTTGCGTGTGGATGTTTGTAGTAGATGGCGAGTGTGTGGTGTGCATGTATGTGTGCATGTTGTTGAGGTAATGTACTTTAAAGGATTTCCTCTAACTCCACTGGAACATCGTAAACACGGACTGTTCTGGAAGGCTGAGGTACACTTCCCTATTTCCTCTGCTCTAAAGGAGCTGATTAAATTCATGACTTTGCCGTTAAATCCTTTCTGATAGAAATTAGCTGGAGTTAGCCCACCCTCAGAAAGCTCCTCTGAGTTAACCTGCCAACTGCTGATCCACAGGACGAGACACCACAAAGCCATCATCCATACAGCAGAACCCATCCCCGTCTGAGCCGGTCGGAAGCAGCCTTTGAGAAGGAGCCGCGGGAAGCACTCGCGCCCGCCGCTCGCCTCGCGAGCATCGCGCGAGCTTTTTTTTGCTCTCTTACTCTTTCCGGATGCTGAAATACACACCAGTGTGGACACATTTGAGTCCCCCACCCCTTTCGTCTAGCTGGGTCTTGTCACTGAATGTCTGGATGGTACTTTGCTGACTGCCTTTGTGCTGGTCAGCTTGATAAGTTGTGCTGGGGGATTGAACACCCCCCCTCCCCACTCTCTCTCTCTTCCTCCTTTTATCTTCCTGTCTCTGTCTCTCTTTCTCTTTCTCTTTCTCCCCCTGTCTGGCTATCTCTCTCTCTCTCTCTCTCTCTCTTTCCCTCTTTCTTTCTCTGCCTGTTCTGATTATTCTTTTTTGTGCTCCATTCATGGGAGTGTCAGTCAGAAAGTGTGTGTGTGTGTGTGTGTGTGTGTGTGTGTGTGTGTGTGTGTGTGTGTGTGTGGTCACTGGGCTGGCGCATGGCAATGAATAGAGCAGAGAAAAATAAAAGGTGTTGTGGCTCTGAACTGGGCTGAATGCTTACAGGCTTGTGCTAAAGGGATTCTCTCCCTCTGGCTGTCTCTCCCTCTCTCTCTGGCCGTCTCTCTCCCTCCCTCTCTCTCTCTCTCTTTCTCCCTCTCTCTCTCTCATTTGACCATTTCACCTGTCTCGTCCGCGCCTCAGTCCTGGTACCACGGCGACAGGTAAACACAGCTGAAAGCCCTAACGTCAGTCTGTGACGTTGCTGTGGTGATGGACGTGTCATCCAATTCTGCAGCCAATTAAATGATAAGATGTTTGGAGGTACTCCTGAGGGAACGGTGAGGGAGTTGTGAAAAGCACTGCTGCGATTGACAAAGCAACTTTTTTCGGACTCTTATCACAGCCCGCTTGGTTCATACCCGTCCGGCTTCTTCATTCATTCAATATAATGTCCGCTGAATAAAATTTAAGTGTAAAATATAGCACGTTTCTGGGTGAGTATAGGCTGGTGGAAGCCCAATGAGTACATTTCATCAAATTCACTTATATATTCAAGTCAATTCTATTGCTGTTTTGAAACGACTCTAAACCAAATTTCTCACAAGTCGCAGACAGCTTGGTCTGTGGTGCCACTCTGTATGCTGAATCACACCCACTTTCCTGAGACGCGTGGAAAGCCTGCTACTGCATTTCATCGAGCCATCAAGCCAGCACGAGCTCTTGTTAACGAACGCTAACTGCTCGGACCAGACAAACCAACCTAACGTGTCGGCCGTTTCATTTGCATCGACATGCGAGGCGGCCTTTGCGGCTCGTGGAAGAGCGGCCAGGCGCTCTGACGTGGACCATAGAGCAGCTGTGACTCTGTACCTTGCTTGTTTGGATCCTCTGCAACTCCTCAGGGGGTTATCAGATGGGATCCTGCCACATCTGTTGGCAACCCCTCGTCGGCACCCCCCCCCGGAGGTCCACGTGGTATGTTCCGTATCGGAATCCTGAGCCCCAGTTAGTCATTCCATCACCTGGCTGGGAATCTCAGCTCTGCCACCTGTGTGCCCACCACATGGCTGGTCCTTCGTTAAGGCAGGCGGCCGTTAAATAATGCAGGTATAACCACATCGCCATGCGCCACGCCTTTGGAGTAATTATAAATCAAGAGCTCCGGCTTGTGTGTGTGTGTGTGTATGTGTGAGTGCCTGCGTGTGTATGTATGTGTGTGTGTGTGTGTGGCTTTGACAGATGGCTGGTGTAATGGTGTAAACAGACTGGCAGTGAGTAAGTCACATGGTGGAATAATGTGACACTGGAGTGCTCTTGACAGGTACTTTAGATGCCTTTAGAGTTTGGAAAACTGAAGGAGTTAAAATGCAAGTTGTGTGGAATATGCGTGTCAGGTATCTCACTGTTGTGTCTGTAACATGTGAATGTTTAGGGCTGATTTGGAGGGGAGAATTTTCAATTCAATGTGAATTTGTATATCGCTATATTTAGTATATATTATTGCTGTCAACGGTATTCTAAACTCCGGATTCAAGATTCGTTATTGTCACTACACTAGTACAGTCCAGTGAAATGAAGCAATCCTGTTTGTGGAATCACACATCACACATGACAAACAAGAGATTGGCATGTTTGCGCTACGGTCTGCCTCGTGAATTCTCGCGTGGGCCTCGCAGTGCGTGACCGAGTCTCACAACATCACTGTACCGAAACGTAGTTGGGAGTCGAAACGGCGATTCAACATCATGGTAACGATGGCAGAGCGTAAAGCTCATGATTTACACTCCATGTAGTTTGGGCTGGTCGACGGCAAAATTGCAGAACGTCGCGATAAAGTAAATTATTGTCCTTTCAGCGCTAGTAATATGACGGTAGGTCTCAAAAATATGGACTCAAATCAATCGAAAATATGGAGTCAAATCTGTTGTCCTCCACCACTTGTTAGGTTAGATGGCGGTTTTGGATTTCAAGTGTCAGTAATGTTAAAGCATACTTTTCCGCTTTAAATAGCACTTTAATGTAAATTATTCATCAGTATACAAAATCTTTGTTGTTACATTTGTCGGAATTGGGTGTCTTAAATTTATTTAAACAAAAACGCAGACTTGTAGACTACTGTACTGACTAAATGGATAGATATTGAAGGCTAGAGACAGAAACATCATGCACTAGAAGTCCCAAATGGTTCACCATTATCCGTTTTATGTCAAAGAGAATATAAACGACATATTTATATTAAAATAAACATACAAGCAGCTAGTTATCTTCGTCTCTCGGTGTACCTATTAGCGCTCACGAATAAAGCTAAAAATAGATCTAATAATAAAAAACTAAGAAGGAATAATCTAACGTGTTTAACAGCTCTAATATTTATGTGTATGAATTGTGAATTTCAACATTACATTTTAAAGAGTAAGTGATGTTGTGCTATGAGTAAGGTTGTGCTACATTTTCAAGGCAACGTTGTCCAGATTATGTTGGTAAACATACAAATGGGGGAAAAAAAACCTTTCTTTTTTTAAGGACAAGGTTGGGGACGTTTGTGAGTGTGTAATTTCACGTGTGCGCTGTGTTTACAGTTTTGTTTACGTCCCTGCGTCTTCGAGTTTCCTCAAGGCCATCTGGACGCTCGCGACGTAGCGTAGCGTAGAGGATCATTCCGTCGTCAGATCATCCAGGTGTTGCTTTTCTGCATCCAGACTGAACATGCTGCCTCCCGCATTACTTTCCTCCTGTTTAATCACTGCGTGTTTTTCTACGCTGCTGGATTTACCCCAGTCAGATGGCTACCACGATCTAAATATTCGCAGTCCCCTTTGAATAAAACGAAACAATTTTTTGTTTCTCACATTGGCGTTAATGTAAACCTTATTGCAGTATAGTTAATCTGGAGATTCAATCCAAGTAAGGAGTAATTTACTGTGACAGTAGCCTGACAATAGGAAAACAACACACCGTTGACGCCAGTTTCTGTAAGTTAAAAGATATAGGTTATGTTGAACATTTCTGTGGGGTATTTTAAAGATAATCAGTATTTGACTGTGAGGGATAATGAGAGGATGTCGGGGGAAAAGGTTTGTAGGTAACCATTTGTCAGTGTCTTTCATGAAAAAGAAGTGAGAAGGAGAGAGTAAGAGAGAAAGACAAACTGGCAGAGAAAGACTGGAGGACAGTAGAAATCATAAGCCTATATGACTTTATAATCCATTGCAACATTGGGGTGTTAGAGATCAGTGATGTGTGCAGTTATGATTGAACAGTCAACGGGAAAAATAGGTCAAGAGCCTCCATACCATAATTGGATTTAATAATTCAAAACATTAATGAGGCTTTAGGGCTGGCGGGTAGACCTCCTTTTGTTTTGGACACGATTAATTCCTGCCACCCAACGGTTTAAATTTGAAACAAGTCAGGTGTGAAATGTTATTTGTCTTGTTTCATTCAGTCATCAGTTAAGACCTGAGAACATCTCAACTAGAGAGAATGAATCAGAAGGTCTGTTTGAAGGGTATGGGTGGAGGATGTTGGGATTAAAGCACGTAAAAGTCCAATGTTTTATGTTACCAGTCCACAAACTTCACGCCTGGAAGAAATGACGCAAACGGAAGGTTTTTTTTGGATCGTACTGAAACGTCAGCGCTGGATCTGAATAAAGGGATTTGATACACCACACTCCCAGCTCTGTGGGCTAACTGGGTTAAGAAGAGCCAACTCTTCATCAGCAGAAGGTACTGAGATACTCAAACGTTCAGCGTATACATCAAACGAATACCTGCTAGTACATAACCCAAATTTAACAGTCAGCATTTGCATAATATTTACATTTCGGGCATTTGGTACACACTCTTATCTAAATCAACTTACAAGTGTGACTGGATGCATCTTGAGGAAGTGCGAGTCAAGGGCCTTGTTCAGGGGCCCCAGAGCAACCTTCGTGCTATCACAGCATAATCACTGCAAACACTGCTGTGTACGTTAGCCATCTAGAACTAGGGTTGCAGCGACACCAACATGGATACTGGTTAGTACATGTTCTTTGTTTATTTGACGGCAGGGCTGGGTCATATCAAAATGATCAAATATTTGTAAAAAATCAGTATGGAAAATTCAGTATCATGGTATCGAGAACTTGGGCTCAAGGATATGTTGAGAGTAAAGGTTTAAGCATCTACAACAGGAAATTTTTTTAGCTTAAATGTATTTAGTATTGGAGAGGGAAAAAAAGTATTTTGTGTGGGACTCTCTGGAAAACTGATGGCTGAGCTTCAGTCTTTAAGACGTTTTGAGAATAAATTGTATCTTGAATATTGCATTTGAAGTCAAAATGATCACATTATCAATTTAGAAATCAGATATTATCCAGCACTAGTTGGTCGTCAATACGTAAAAACAACAGTACTGTTGTTCAGCTTTTAACAGCTCACTGCACATCATCTGTTATAAGCACCTAACCCATTTCCACGTATACACACACACACACACACACACACACACACACACACAAACAATAACGCTTAAAATTAAATACAGTGCCATGTTTTCTTGATGTGTAAACGTCCTTTGAAAATAGACCTGACAGTGTTTAGGAACAAGGAATAAGCACCTAGCTGCTCCGGCGGTTTGTCTGGCTGATGTCTCGCTCTACCGCGCAGGATGTTATGAGTTTGAATCCTGTGACTGCTTGTTAACTGCTTCTGTGGGCATCTTCCTGTCGTATGCCGTGGAGTTGGCTTGATGTAGTTGGTGTCACGGTACACAGTGAAGGCCTGGCGTAATTGTTTCCTTTGCAGGTTCAGGTGGAGGGATGAAAGGTACCACTTTGGAGACCTGATGGTGTTCATTTGTCACCTGTCAATTTGGCATCTTCCAGTGCTTGGCATCACAGTCATAATGGCACTAAAGCAGAGAGTGACATCTGAAAGCAGTCTGTGTAATCTGGCCGGTCTGTGTAATTGGTCTGGTTTGTGTAATCTGGCTCTACTGTGTAACCTGCCCTGGTTCCTTCTCAGTGTTTCCCAGCTTTGGCTAAGTGGTTAGTTGAGTTATGTTACCAGATTCCTCAAAATGCCCCAGACCCCCTCAAACATCCCCCAGACCCCCTCAAACATGCTCCCGGAATCCCATTTGGTGATGACAGTCTCGGGGATGACATCCTGGCGCTCTCGCAGAAGCTCCAGACGGTTCACTGACCTGTAGCTTCTTCACGGGGTTTCAAATGAATACTGTTTGCTGTGGAATCCTCCAGCATTACCTGTAATTTTCTGCTCTCTCTGACTATGACTTATGTATAGATTTGTACTGAATCCTTTCGGGGTGGGGGGGGGGGTTGCTGATCATAGGTGGTCTTGCAGTCTTTTGTGGAGGTTATGATATTTTAAATATCCTGCCGTGTAGAATAACAGATTCATTGTCTGCTTATCTGCATCAGAGTGTTGATCTGTAACATTGTAACTTTTCAACATTATTCAGGTTATTTCTGCTGTATAAATTCATTGGACGATTTACCATTGCAGTTATTTGTGCCTTTATGTTAAAAATGAATTTTAATTAACTGATTTATAAAATGTAAGCGATATTGGTACGTATATTTGGTTTATTTTAATTCTAGACAAATGAGGTATTATTGGCTATATACTATATATTTTGTTGTATATGTTAACCGTGGTAATAGCAGCAAACATGACATTCTCCACAGAGACTGGCTTTTAACCTACGGCTTGTTCCAGTTACTAGGAGTTAAAAACGTACGTTATTATTGGATGGCTCAACTGTAGCCTACAGACAGAACAAAAAAGAATTTTTCCAGTTGTTAAAGAGCAGTTGTTACCAACAAGAGGTCTTTAACTGGCGGATCTGGGTTATTCCCTGTTGAGAGGAAATTACGTTTAAAATAAATGAAACTGTGTGATTGGCTCAGACACCTGTTGTGTTTGCAGAGGTCGTGGAGTTTGTTGAGGGAAATGTTCTGCTTGACATAAGTGTTCGGGCGGCGGTTAATGACAGATTTTCACAGGCACGTTGAAAGTAAACCACAAGACCATGTTCAGTTCATTATTCCCCATTTTACTTTGGTCTAATGTGACCAGGCAGAACAGAGAAGTGAGTTGTTAATGTGGACTGTTGATATTGACGAGTCTAATGGGGGGAAAAAAGGGTTCGTTCCACTTCCCTCCCGTCTGTTAAGATCAAGTCACACATGTTAACATTTTAAAACCTTAAGAGTGATGTGACATATTCACCTACTTTATTAAAAAAACTTGGATTTTTTGTTTGGACAGGCCTGTAAATATTCGGCTGAGCCCAGCTATTGTGATGCTTAGTTTGAGGCAGCATCCTCCCACTCTTCATTACTGGTCAGTTACTGACCCCAGGCCAGCCGTTTGGCATGTATTTTGGGGTGGCAGACCGGTCTGAACCCAGCAGCAGTCCTGACGTGTGTAAGACATTGGACAGGACTGCTGCCCCTGATCCACTGTGAAAACACCCACTACACTGTCAGTGTCACTGTGGGGTGGGAAATGCTTTCGAAATAGCATCTGGTCACAATCTGACCAGTGAAGAGCAGGAGTCAGGGTGAGGGTGACAGTTTGTGCATGTAAACAAATAGACTGTGAAATGCAACTAAAAATACAGGGCAGTGGGTAGTTAGTGAGGTGCGGGGCAGGTGTAGTGGGTAGTTAGTGAGGTGTGGGGCAGGTGTAGTGGGTAGTTAGTGAGGTGTGGGGCAGGTGTAATGGGTAGTTAGTGAGGTGCAGGGCAGGTGTAGTAAGAAATAGCGTTTCTTCTCACAGCCAGCTCCTGTTTCCCACAGTGGTGTGAGGGGTTGGTGCTGAGCACAGCGTAGCTCTGCAGAGATCACAGCGTTTCCAGCTCATTCACTTGTTCCCAGTTGCACCACCTTTTCATTTTCTGCCTCGTAATTTTATAATTCTCCAAAGTGGGCATTTTTGTGTGTGTGTGTGTGTGTGTGTGTGTGTATCCCGCTTATGTGTTCAACCTCAAATGATTCCACTTGTGCTCATAGTGTGAGAGTGTGAGAACAGCAGACGGCAGGACAGGAAGCAGGAATGAACCAAACCCAAACGTTTGTCCCGGGTTTAAAAAAACAAACAAAAAAACCAATAAAAGATGTTAATGTTTGTCTCTGTGATCAGATAGAATCAGATACCCACCCTTCCCCCGACCCCCCGGAGAAGACATGTCATCGCACTCATTTCTGGTGACTTTACTTTACACTTTTGACAAATTGGGCTCGGAGACGGAGATAAACAAGGAAGGGGGGGGGGCATCTGCTAACTGGATGCGGAATTTTTTCCCTCTTTGTTCCCTTACTGCAGGAGGGTTGTGCAGGGGTTGAGTAGTTGTGTTTTGGGGGTGTGGCTTTCTGGAGGAGGATTGTGCAGGGGTTGAGTAGTAGCAGTGTGGGGGCTTTTGGATCTCTTTAATCTGCTCCAGCACAGTACAAAATCTATTAAAAAAACTTTCCCTCTTTTGTTGAACAAATTGATAAATACTATTCAGATAACAACAGTTTTGCGTTTACCATCCTCTCTAAAGTTTAGTGAACTGGGCTGGGCCTGACTATCAAGGGCTGTAGTGACAGGACATGTCACAAGGCTCGCAGACAATCCACCCAGAACCAGCCACCAAACATCTCAACCGGGCACCAGTAACCACACAGACGGAGAGAAAGAAGCACTTGTGCTGTGAAAAATGCACCTCCGACACCAGGGCAAGTAGAAAACAAGATAAATATAGTTATCATGTCTCTTCTGTCACAGCGAGCCACACGATGCCTTGGTGGCAACAACTCTGAAATGTTCTATTGTTCTTCCTAGGCGAAGACTGTGGAAGGATCCATTGTGTTTGTGTCAGTTGTGAGGAAGAGGTCGAGAGGATTTTGATGTGTGTATGTGTGTTGGGGGTTGGGGGGGGGGGGGGGTGCTGGCTCAATTGCTCCTGTTTGTTTTTCATTGTTTGAATCGAAGGTGAGCTTCACTAGAGGAGGTCAGAGGTGGTCTGGGTAAGCTCTCATGAGCTCACATGAACACTAACGGCTCGACATCAGCATTCCAGCCAAGCTCTGGAGACTGGGAGACCCGGAACGGAGAACCACAGCCAGCCAGACCCGCAGACCCGACTTCACACTGTCCTGTAAGAGGCCTGTCTACCGCAGAGTCTGGAACGCTGGGGTTTCTTCTTGGGGAAGTCTTAGCCGTTCTTCAGAACGGCACCTCTGACAGCAAGTGCTGGTGTACCAATCTGTCATTCCACAGATTTGTTCAGTAGCTAGAGCTGTTCAGTTATGTACAGAAAACAACCGCTCGTTACAGCTGGTGATGTTTCCTGTTCCTGAGGATTATTTGACAATTTAGGTAGCATGAAGCTGCCCCCTTTTCTGTCTCTTTCTCTCTCTCTCTTTCTCTCTCGCTTTGTGCTCTGGCACTCATCAGAGAAACGACTGGCTCAGCCAGTGGGTCGGATTATCCGTCCAAATCGCTCGACTGACTTCTCCGTTCTGTGGGCCGATCAATGCAGCAGCACAGCGCGGCGTGATTGATAATGATATTGAGATTGATCGTTTAAATCCCTCCGCCTCCACTCCCCAAGACGTTCAGAGTCCCCAAACAGACTGTACATCAGTACATATAAATTCAGTGCTCACACAACAGAGAGAGAGACAGAGAGAGAGAGACTGAGAGAGAGAGAGAGACTGAGAGACTGACAGAGAGAGAGAGAGAGAGACTGAGAGAGAGACTGAGAGAGAGAGAGAGAGAGAGAGAGAGACTGAGATGTGCATGTTGGGT
>JAOXYF010000004.1:3147301-3161418 GCA_028565775.1 Sternarchorhynchus goeldii
CGAGAGAGAGAGAGAGAGTTGGAGTGAGAGAGAGAGAGAGAGAGAGAGAGATTGAGAGAGATGGAGTGAGAGAGAGAGAGAGAGAGAGAGAGATGGAGAGAGATGGAGGGAGAGAGAGAGAGAGAGAGAGATGGAGGGAGAGAGAGAGAGAGAGATGGAGGGAGAGAGAGAGATGGAGGGAGAGAGAGAGAGAGAGAGATAGAGAGAGAGACCGTTCCAGTAAAGAGCCAAGGAGAACTGGGCTGAGGCCGGAACGTAAGAACAGCCGTGTCCCTTTCGGCTTTTCTGAGTGGCTGGTGGGCTGTTCCCTGGGTGTGACCTCTGCTGGTTTTATTAACAAATGAGACCTAAAGGTTTTCTGGCCTAAAGAGTGGACCCCTTCATTCTGATTTCCACCGCATAATGATTTCCACAGAGTTCAGGACCTGAGAAATAATGAGCACCAGTCATTACTGCAAATTATATCCCTCATTTCAACCATCACTCAAACCATAATGGGCTTAACTACCCCCCCACACACACCTATAGACTTTAACGATTAGTGGTGGACAGTTTTCTGTCACCCCATACTAAATTAGGTGAGGTGAAGCTGTAATTGTGAATATTTCTCTCAAATAATGCAGGTTCTTTTTTTTTTACCCCTTTAGTTATGTGAACATTAAGATGAAACAGAATATTGTTTCTCCCTGGAGCTGAGTTTGATCAGTACGTGCTGTTTAATTTTTCATTAAGTTTTTGTTGTTTTACATAGAGGGACACTGTTTTCAAAGGGGACAAAGAGAAAGTAATTTTTAAAAAGCGCTCCTGGTCGCTCTCGGTTTCTATTTGCGTCTGAGAGTCCATGCAGTGATTTTTCTTTCTCCGTGATGTTGTGCATGATGTTAGGCTTGTTAATACCCCCTCCCCACCCCCCCACCCTCGCCTTCTCCCTCACCCACCCTCCCCATCCTACCTTCCACCCATGTCGTGTTTTTTAATTAGCCGTGGCATTAGGCTGACGAGTGCAGCGCTCCGGTCAGACATAACGAGGCCTCAGACGCTGGCTTTCCTGAAATAAACAAAAGGATCAGCGCACAGCGCTTGCAGCAGGGGCTGCTGGGTAAATTAGAGCAGCCGCGGCAGGGCGGAGGTTAATGGTCACACCTTGTCAGGACTGCGCCGCCTTCATCAAACAAGCCACTAGAATGAGTTTGAAGAAGAACCAGGATGTGGTGCTCGTGTGCCATAACGCTGTGCCAGAGTGCAGTAGTCCTGCAGGACTACAGAACAGTCCTGTAGTCCTGCAATCCTTGGGATGTCTCTCCAGTGCTGGTAGCTATTAGCAGTGTGTCGTGTTGTGATGAGGGTTTCGATCGGTTTGATTAAGCTGATCTTGCAAATTATAAATGATAGAAATTATAGCTAATTATTTCACGTGTAGGTAGTCATGACCCTGTGCTTCAGCACTAACAGACCTGCTTGGAACGGAACTCATTTGCCGTCGTTTAGCAGTTGCTGTGACCTTTGGCACCAAAGCACAGCAGAACTGTCTGATATTAGTCTGATATTAGTTCGATCTCGCCGTCCGCTGCCGTCTCTCGGAGCCGTTGGGATCGCGCCTGCACGGAAGGTTCCGGATCTCCCGGCTCCGTGGCCCAGATGTAATGGAGTTTATCCTGTAATAAAGTTGTTCTCCCGACTGCCCCAGTCGCTTAGCCCTGAGAACCGCAGCCTCTCCGAGACCCGGTCCAGTCCGGCACACCTGAAGGGACACAGCCAGCCAGATCTCGCTACCGTTAATTGGCTCCCGAGCACGGCACCGTTAAATCGAGGGAGGGGGGTTGTTGAGCTGGAAAGATCCAGAGAGGGAGAGCGAGTGAAGCTCGGGTGAGAGGGAGAGACAGGTGGAGAAAAGCCTGCTTGCCGTTGACGCATTATTCCACAGCTAAACTGGTCTCGTCCTAATTTGCCGTTAGAGTAGGTGGCTAATTATCCGAGATATGTGGTGGCAGCAGCATCGAGCTGAAGAGCACAGGCATCCTGCACCCTGTACCCTACACCCTGTACCCTACACCCTGTACCCTACACCCTGCACCCTATACCCTACACCCTGCACACTATACCCTGCACCCTGTACCCTGTACCATACACCCTGTACCCTGCAGCCTGTACCCTGCACAGTAGGTTGGAGGATCGGGGGGGGGGTTGTGCTGTCAGGAGTCTACAACTGTGTTCTAGTTACTCAGCTCTTTGGCTCAGAATATGCAGTACAGATCACTCTGTGAGTCAGTCACCACCTGAGTGGAACAAACGGACACACAGTGTGCAGGAGTGTGTGTACGTGCACGTGTGTGTGTGTGTGTGTGTGTACGTGCACGTGTGTGTGTGTGTGTCAGTGCGTCATGTTGCGCTCTGACTGGTTGCGACTGAACCGTACCGCGAAACGTCAACAACAGTGGAGCGGTTGAGACTCACATGGCCGCCACTGAGACCAGCAGGATGCAGCGTCGCGTTGGTGACTAATTAGGCCTTATTGAAGTGGAATAAAGAATAGGAACAACAGAAAAGTCACAGGGAGCTGTGTGGCTACTGCTAACGATCCTAAAGTGGGCTGCATCTTCTTCTCCGTTCCCTCCCTGGCTGGAGGCAGATGGAGTGGGTGGGTCCTAGTGCACCCCATGTTAGGGAGTTCCAATCACTGCTCCCAGCTTGGGCATCTCTGGGGGTGTTTATGCTGGTATGTAAGCACATCACTAGGGTATATTCTTCTTTTGAAGATAATACTGAAAAAGAGGATCTTTTAATTGTTGTTTCCTATCATTTCCGTCTCATCTGTTTCTCTCTCTCTCTCTCTCTCTCTCTCTCTCTCTCTCTCTCTGTCTCACTCATTCTCTCTCTCTCTCTCTCTCTCTCTCTCTGTGTTAGGTGGATGTCTCTGTGCAGCTTAGCGTGACATGCTAATGCCACCCTGTATCTGTGATTACTCTCTGAGCTTTTGAAGTCAAATAGTCTAACTTTTCTACTTATCACTAAGGTGCTGGGAAACACACACAAAGAGAGAGAGAGAGAGACAGAGAGAGAGAGACAGACAGAGAGAGAGAGAGAGAGAGTGCACCAGACAGTTAAAGGGTAAACAGGATTCCATTGGATGTGATAGCTGATAGGCTGCGCTCTGCCCTTTTCACTGAAAGTATTGTCAATATAATCCCGCTCGCCTGCATGTTATTGGCTAGCAGTAAGAGAATCGTATTAACCTTTACGTCATCTGATAATTACTGAGGAACCCGTGTCAGATTGTGCTGGCCTTTGTGCAACTGATACCTTGCTACGTGTGTGTGTGTGTGTGTGTGTGTAGTGTCTCGTGATTAGAATCACCGAATGCACAGCCGTTCTGTTGGTTGTCCTTGTGTTGTGATCGGAGGGTCGTCTGCGCGTCAACAGAAACACGGCAGATAAATGAAGTATCCGTACGTGCACCAGCTCTCTCAACGAATCCTCAAGCCCGTGTCAGTTAAAGCAGTTTGATGGAGACAAGCCACTGTATATGCAGATGTGGCTTCAAGTATCTTAATGAGATCAGATATATATTAATTAGTGATGCTTATTAAGATTAATTAAGCTGTTCCCTTAATGAAGTGGCTCCATTTTAGTCAATTACTGTCGGAAAAAGGCTTTTACCATGTTGATAAACACATTAATATATGCCATATGTCTTGCAAACAGAATATCATACTACAGAGAGAACGTTGAGATGGTGAGATGGACTCTTTCTGAGAGTGAATGCTGAGCAGAATCGCTCAAACTTTGGCCTTTAGACATGTGAAAACACATCTCTGGTTCCTCCTGTACTCCTGCTTTATATTCTGTATACCTCATCAAAAACAGTTTCTCCAACACGATGTGTTTACACAGGTTTTGTTTGGTGTAGGCTGACCCGCTGATTGCTGAGCTGTATTGTTTGTTCTTTAAGGCAGCAGTGTCCAGTTCAGTCCTGGAGGTCTTCCTCCTTCCCAGAGGAGATCTACCTCCTTCCCAGAGGAGATCTTCCTCCTTCCCATAGGAGATCTACCTCCTTCCTCAAGTAGATTTCATTGCTTAGCTCTTCATACCTGGATCAGGTGTTGGTGTTTATTAGGGCTGGAGTAGGGTTGAGTTGTGCTACCCCTCCTACCCCCCCTGGCCTTTCACTCACATCTCTCCCTCTTTGCCTGGCAGGCTCCACATTCATGATGGTGAACACGTCGGGGCGTTTCGCCGGACAGAAGGCCCTGCTCCTGAGCCCTCAGCTCAAGGAGAACGACACACACTGTGTCACGCTCCAGTACTTTGTGTCCAGCAGAGATGGCGGAAGCCCAGGGCTTCTCAACATCTACATCAAGGAGAACAACAGTCCCACTGGGCTGCCCGTGTGGAACATCTCCAGCCCCGTCAGCAGGAGCTGGAACCAGGTGGAGCTCGCCATCAGCATCTACTGGCCCAATTTCTACCAGGTAAGGAACGGACCAAAGAGAGGGGGGTTGTGGGAAATGTAGTGCTGGCCGATGTGTATTTCTCTTGAGGTTACTGTGAAGATTGAAAGGTTGTTTTACATTTTGACTTTTTCATTTTGGTATGTGTTTTATTTTACTGTCTTTGATATCTTATAGTTTATGACAATACTACAGTGCTTCAAAGGGCACTGAACCCAGTGTAGATGTATGTGGTATGTTTTATAGATATTTAATATATTTCCTTGCTTATCTCAGTAAATGCCATCTCCTACTCCACTCTATCCTGTCTCAACATTCTTCAATTTCTCTTCTGCCTCTTTAACTCTTTTCTCCCGATTCTTCTCACACTTTGTTGTTCTCTCTCTCTATTTTTCTCTTTCCACTTTGGTTTTCTTTCATATTCTTTCAGAATAATAATCCCTTCTTTACTACATTAGGAAAAAATGCCAGTTTCTTTCCTCCCTCTGTGCTCGTTTTATTTTCGCTGGTGGAGAGGCCACAGCAATGTCCCGCGAGGCAAGGCTGATTTCACGCGCTCCTGGTTATTAGTCGCACGTCTCCTCAGGGGCTGGCAGGGAGTCCGGTGCTAATTGGCAGAGCAAGACCTCCTCACCTCACAGAATGAAGCGCTGCCTCGCTCAATTAGCCCATTAGAGCTGGCAGGAAGGTTCTGCCATGCTCACGGGTTCTGATGAAGGTTCTACTACACCCATGGGTTCTGATGAAGGTTCTGCTACTCCCATGGATTCTGGTGCCCCCAGTACACTGGGAGTATTACCAACACAGCCTTGGTGTGATTGATAATAGCAGGTTTATAGAGTCTTTATAAAGCATTCGCAGGCAGAGTATAAAGTGTTTTAAGGCAGGGAGTTATAATATTATATCATTTGTATGCTTTCAGCCCCGTAAAGATAATAAATTATTTATGCGTCACTAATCTTGTTAATTTTTTACTTTATGTGAATTTTATATGCAGATACAGGACTACAGAAATATTAAAACTATTATTCCCACAGCACCAGTAGTGGAGGGAGATAAAACAGTCTTAACAATAGGCAGTTATTTGGAAGATTTTATGTTCTGGTTCTGGAGTCCTCAGAGAGGGCGTTAATCTAATGCAGAGTCCTATAGCTGCGCTCCCGTTAGCTTCTCGCGATAAACTCACTCCTCTTCGTTAAAGGAAATGCGGCCGACCCATTTTTAGCGACACAATAACGCGAGTAATCCTGAGATTATGACACGGCTCCGTCAGAACGGCGAGAAGCCGGACAGCCGCCTGGTTTAGCAGCTGCAGGTCCAGAACACACCCCGCGTGGTGTTGGGGAGCGGTCCAGGGAAGCATGTGGACTGGACGTACATGTTTATATTTACCTCACAAAAGCATCTGTTTCTTTTCTGCACCTTCACCCAAATAATTCAGTACCAAATGGAAACTGCTGTGCAATGACAAAATTCCCTTCACTGGGAAGATCAACAATATTTAGAATGGATCGATTCAATATTTTTGAGTCCTAGAATGAACGGTTTGTTCCGTGTCAGTAGGCAAGCTCTCGAAAAAGTCTCTTGTCTTTCGTGTGATTTGAAAGATCTCACCCACAAGCCATGAGCGAAGATTTTGTCTTTGCGATAGGAGGCCAGACCAGAGACAGTGAACCGCAGATTTGTGTCTAATTAGCAGTGAGATAATTATAGGTAGTTTTAATTGCACAGTATCCTAAGTGATTGTCAGAATGAAACCACCTGGTGCTTTGACCATTATATCCTAATTATAGGGTTGATTTGGTGGTTTTCTTCATTGAAGATACATAGTTTCCTCTGTTCTAATTAAACTGCAGTCAAGTTGCTTACCAAAACTTTGAGATGTTTTCTCCATGCATTTTGAATACTGTCACTCTGAATCTGTGTTCCTTTTGAATTTTTAATTCTTACATTGCAACAGCTAATTTTCAACAAGATGTGGTTGAGCTGCTTCCAGAAGCCGATCTCAGGACTGATCGTGGCACTGATCTCAGAACTGATCTCCTTTTCACTTCCTCTTGACCCGGAGAACAGTGGCTGAACGACTCCGCACCCAGCCAATGGGGCGCAGATGCCCATGTGCCCTCTTCACCTCCGCGGAACTAATTACGGCGTTCGCCCGACCTGGTCAGCGGAACGCAAGCTGCGATCCCACCCAACCGCCGCTGGTTTCTACACAAACGGAGGCCTCTGCAGGGCGACCCTGTTGCGCTCTTGCGACGGGAGTGAGGCGGGGAAGGTCTCCTCGTAATTCCCCGCGAATCGCGCGCTAATGACGGAGACCCGCTGGCGGCCCGAAGCCACCGGCGTTCGGTTTCCCGGGAGAGGAAAAAGGGATGATAATTAGGGGGTTATCTGACGGGCTTCGGCGACCTTGCCGATGGTGCCGGTTTGTAAAGATGGAGGAATGACACGGAGAAAAAAACGAAGAGCAGCCCAACGTGCTCCTGAGAGCTGATGTTCGGAGTAGATGTGTTAGTGACTTCATCACAAGGATTTGCTTGCTTCTTGTACAGTTAGGCAAGCTTTAACAGCCTACCGCATTCTCTTAGAGACCAAAGTGAGCATTTGAATTTAGTCTACATTTCTGCATCTTTCTCTGAGACTCTTTGGAAGTAGGTCTCTTCTCTTCCTTACGCCGCTTCAGCTGCTTCCTCCTCTTACACCGTCGCCATGGCAGTGCCTCTCTTTGGACCTCGGTCCGCCAAATAGGCCGCTTTGTGGTCGATGGTGGGGGGGCTCCATGCCCACTGAGCAGGGTGTGTCACACATGCCATTCTCCCCCACCGCGCCTCCCCCGAGATGCATTTCCCAAAGCTTCAGGCGTTGCCCGAACAGGCTGGTTCTCCAGGCGCCTGCGTGTGTGCGCTGGGCTATATTTGCGTCCGCTCCGAGGCGTCGCAGGCTGCAGCATCTGGGCCCAAGTGTTTCTCAACCTCTTCAAAGTGTCCCATCCACAGGAGATTCCCGCTGCAAACACACCCAACACAGTGTCGGGGGCGTTTAAATATAGAACGACCGGACGCACACGCTTGTGCCGAGCCGCATGTGTTCGGCACATGTGCGGCTGTCGTTTAAAAACGATCCTGGTGTTCGCTCTGCTTCTGATCATCGTACAGGAATGCTAGACGAGCATCCCGGCACACTGGACCGTAGACCCTGGGGTTAACCCCCTCGCACGTGCTGTTTGTACCCCTCATTGTTTTCAGTGACCCGGCCTACGCGTTGGGTCCCAACCGGCTTCATCAAATATGCCACTGCTACAAAACTCCATATATCCCAGAGTCCTTTGCTCTCTCACAGGCCTAAGAAGTCTAAACCTGATGGGCAAGTAGTCCTTTCTAATGGTCCCTGCACTGTAAGGTCAGGGAGGGTGAAGGAACCTGCTCCAAAGCCTGAGCTCTGCTCTGCATCTACCACTCTATGTGGACCTTGTTCAGCCAATCAAGTTGTGTTTTGGAATCTGTCTGATATGTTACCAGTGATCATGCATTTTAAAAATAATGATTTATTTGATGTTTTTAATACAATATGCTTAGTCTGTGCTGAGGGCGGCCCTGTGGGGTTTTGTTTTGTTTGTTTTGTTTAGTTTATTAATCGCCATGGTTACGGCCTCTCTCTCCCTCCACCCCTGCAGATCGTCTTTGAAGTGGTGACCTCTGGCCAACGCGGCTTGGTGGCCATCAAAGATGTCGTCGTTCAGGGCCACCAGTGCAGTAAGGGCCGAACTCTGTTGTAAAAGCACACACACCCCACAGACACACACCACACGCTTCATGGCTCTCAGGGGCTTGAACACGTTCAGGAACAGGAAAGACTGAAGGACATGAACCAGAGAAAGACAACGAATCCAATCTGGACGTCTCTTTGGCTCCCAGCACCAAAGTGAGAACTGGAAAAATGTGAAGAGCCCTCGTCTGGTGAAATTGAAACAGGCCAGAGAAGTTTTTGGGCTGAGAGTGTCGTACACACCTCGTTCAGAAAACTCCACTTAAAGCTCTTGACCGAGTGACAGGGTACAGGAAGTGAAGCTAATTCCTTTCAGTAGCATTACCAGCCTCTTCAAAGAGCCCCTGAACACACAATGCTTTGCACTCGTGATTAACCAGAGAGAGACAAAGAGACAGGCAGGCAGGCAGGCAGCCAGGCAGCCAGGCAGCCAGGCAGGCAGGCAGACAGACAGACAGACAGACAGACAGACAAACAGAGTATTTCTGTCCTGTTGCCCAGGTTTTTGTGATGGTGATGTGCAAATGTCTGTGTGATGCATTTGACATCTGAGATTGGATTACATCCCTACCTTTAGATTAACTGGTTATTAGTCTGAGATTGGATTACCTCCTTGCCCTCAGATTAACTGGTCATTGTGAACTGATTGTGAGGAGTCTGTATGTTAGTATGTTATTAGAGTCCACAATGTAGACTACAGTCCACTGCTAATACCCAATACCTTAATCTTAAACTGCAAATATGTAAGGAAGGTCCACCATTCTTTGGAGAGAACACGTCTCTATGGTTACCAGGTGGCACAACTCTGAGACTCACAGTACAGTGGTTTAGACTGTAGATGGCTTTGTGGAAACCAGCAGAATGACCCTGGTTTCTGAGTGCTGGACAGGGTAGTAGTTTTTTTTTCTTTTTGAGGGTAAAAAAATAATGGTGAAAAAAAACCCACATTCATTTACTATTCATGAAAGCAGAGGGAATAAGTGCTTTCACTCCAAGGTGTCAGTAACTCCACAGGACGTCCATCTACCTTCACATTCAAAAAAGCTGGAGAACCGACACAGCCAAGAGAAGAGCAGTGGGACAGAAAAAAGTGGCACAATTTCAAACACAAAAATAATAATAATAATAATAACTGATGAAATATTGAATAGAATGGGACAGGGACCTCAGAGAGAGAGAGACAGAGAGAGAGAGAGAGAGAGAGAGAGAGAGACAGAGAGAGAGAGAGAGAAAGTGCATGCGGGAGGGATTAAATTAGAAGCATTACCCCGTCTTTGCAGAACGCCTCACATATCGATTCAAGGTCGCAGTGGCCTGATTTCAGCCAGAGAGAGCCGTAATCAAACATTATATCTCATAACTGGATTTACATGGGACTTCATCCTGGAGATGTCTGTTGTTATAAATGCAAATTGACCCAGATAGGAGCACGCTTCTGTTGTCTAGGCAGACAGAGGGCTAATTAAAGCCTTCCAGCACTGCAGGTACATGGAAAGTTAGTGCGCTGCTAAATGCTGCTGGAGTCATTTTACTAACTTGGATTAAGTGGGATTTCTGTAAGAGACTTTCTTGCGTTATGTCGTGTAGGATTGTATTATATTAACTGCTTTAATTGATAGTATGTCGGCTAATTGTTTTTGTTCTGTATAGCACTGATTGTGTTTGTGGTGGGTGTGGCTTTGCAGTGACGACGCCCCACTTCCTCCATATTAAAGGCGTGGAGGTGAACGCGGGGCAGACAGCGAAGTTCCATTGCACCGTCAACGGAGAGCAGAAAGCCAACTTCCACCTGTGGCTACAGGTTACCCACACAACACACACACATACACTCATGGTCACACAGAAACACAGTCACACACACCCACGCACACTACTGCTCGTACTGACACACACACACACAGACACACTGTAATAGTGTCATGTTACTAAAACTTAAGTGGCCCCTAAATATTGATCACTCAAGCTGATATCATATTTGTTGTTTGTAGTTCTTTTATTACCTATGATAAAAACGCTGTAGCCAGGTGGTGATCCCTAGCTGGGTCCTTTAGTTAACGTTTGACCCTGACCCTGACCTTGACCCTGACCCTCATCCTAACCCTAATCACGCTGGGCACCTCACAGCAGCAGCGTCTCTCTCTCTCTCTCTCTCTCTCTCTCTCTCTCTCTCTCTCTCTGTCTCCTCTCTCTCTCTCTCCCTCCCTGTGGTTGCGTGTGTGTCCTCGGGTGAACCCCTCTCCTCTCAGCCCTGTGTCATTAGTGCCGTGCACTGGACCGGGAGCAGCGTGGGGTCCCATTCTGAAAATCTTCGTCTGGCTCCGCCCCTACCAGCCCACCTCACTGAAGCCCCCTCCCACTACGCAGAGCTCTTTGGAGATGGCAGTGTTCTTCTCTCTCATTCATCCCCTCTTCATCTCTCTATCTCCTGTATCCAAGACCTTCTCACTACCCCTTTTGGTTTCCAGTATGACCTTCCAAAAACAAAGGTCTCTCTCTGTCTCTCCCTCCCTCCCTCTTTCTCTCTCTCTCTCTCTCTCTTTCTCTCTCTCCTCTCTCTCTCTCTCTTTCTCTGGTATACTCTGTGTGAAGTTGCTCTGCCAGGTAGTTAGTCACTTAAACAAACACGTCCTCATTACCAGGCGAAAGGAACACAAACATTAAGTGAAGTCCCCTGATGGCAGTAATGAAGAAACATCTCCAATGAACAAATGGCCCCATCTGCCTGTGGCACTGTGTGACAGCTGGGAGGAGTCTGTTTGTGTGTGTGTATGAGTGCGTGTGTGTATGAGAGTGTGTGTGTGTGTGTGTGTTTTATGGAGGAGAGATGATTCAAAATGAAAGCTTTCAGCCAAGAAAACAGAAGCTGAAATATGCTGCCATGAACACACAGCAAAGATGGACACACACACACACACACACACACACACACACACACACACACACACTGGGTCGTTGTGTGTGTTTTGTGGACTGCAGGGTATCGGTGGGAGAGAGACTCCAATGACGACATCCAAGCCATGGAACAACCAGAGGTTCATCGGCGTGTTCGAAGTGGAGAACACCACGAAACACGACTCGGGCCACTACCGCTGTGTCGTCCACTCCAGCCGAGGAGTGGGCGTGTCCAACTACGGAGAACTCACCATCAAACGTGAGACCACGCGCACTCTCTCTCTCACACACACACACACACACACTCAATTTCACTCCATGCAACAACATTTTGGGACTTTTGATTCTCTGAGAACACCGCACAACACACCATATTACTCCTTAACTTCAGAGAGAGAGAGAACAAGAGAATAAGAGAGAGAGAGAGAGAGTGAACGAGAGAGAGAGAGAGATAGAGAGAGAGAGAGAGAGAGAGAGAGAGAGTGAGAGAGAGAGAGAGTGAGAGAGAGTGAGAGAGTGAGTGAGTGAGGGAGAGTTAGAGATAAAGAGGAGCGCGAGAGGCATCTTGAGCTGATGGCACCATGAGAAAGATTGATGTGTGCTTTATGTTAACAGCCTGCTCACTCTTTGTTGTGATGTGGGCGTGCGCCCGGTGTTATGAGCAGTGCCCTTGGCCGAGCATGTATCCTCGCTGGAAGGACATAAAGTCGGGCGCCGGCTGATGTACAGTACTCTGTCGAACTCAGCCTTCCGCCAGGCATTTCATATGAATTTATAGAGGCGCGTGTTTCTAAATCCCTCCCCCTCTCCCTCTCCCTCACAGAGCTGCGACAGTTAGGTAATGGCCTTTGATATTTCTTCTTCTCAATTTCGCCGCACACTCTCTTTCTACCTGTCTTGCGTGCTTGTTGAGCGGTGAATTGAATTTATGGCCCTGTTTGTTGGGGGGGGGGGGTTGTCCTTTTTTACGGACTCTCAGCTTTAGGTGATTGACTGCTTTAATCCCCACCTGTCCCAGCAGAGAGGAGCGCACACACACAGGCCAAGTGCTCTGTGTACTGGGTTTGGGTGTCATAGGTTAATTTGGACCTGCAAGAGTAAAGTCTGCGCACCCTTATAAATGTTTTTTGTTACAGTCATAAACACAAGCACAGGAGTGTGTGGGCATACACACACACGCTCACGCAACCGCACACACTCACACAACCGCACACGCTCACACAACCGCACATCATCTTGCATGCAGCTTGCACGTCCTGTCTACTTTACCTCTGCACATGTTAGGAATCACAAGGAATTCATCGTGCAGGAGTTTCTCTGCTCCATCCTAAAGGACTGACATGCTGATACTCCACCTGTCAGTGAGCCACTCCGTTACACCTCCTACACACACGTGCATGGAGGACACTCATGAAGGATTTGGAGTCATGCTGAAGTTTATGATCCTAAACTTCTCTCTTGTGTACACACACACACACACACACACACACACACACACACACACACACACACACAAAGTGTAGTATGTACTACTCTGATTTTGGACAAGATGACAATTTTTCAGACAGTTCCTCAGGACAGTCCAGACAATGCAAGGCCTGTGGAATTTATCACAAGGGGAATGTTCTCTTAATGCAACTTCAGCAAAATCTGACCAAACTATGAATGAATGAATGAATGAATGAATGTAGGTTCCACTTATATACTGACCTTCAAGGAACGCAAGGACACTTTACACAGCAACCACATGCTGGTGAGAAGAGGCAGTTTTGGCCCCTCCCCTTACCTCTTTCATCCCGCCTGGTTCTTCCTCAGCCCCTCCCCTTTCCCTCTTCGTTTCCGCCCAGTCCTTCCTCGGCCCCTCCCCTTTCCCTCTTCGTTTCCGCCCAGTCCTTCCTCGGCCCCTCCCCTTCCCCATCCAGACAATTCCATACTTCCTTACCCTTCTGGTCTTCTTTCCTGGACACTGCCAATGGCTTTGATACTTATAACATCACAACAGCACTTGACTATCTAATAATAATAATGATCGTAATAGTAATGATAAATGTTTATGTAAATGGAAATACTGATAAAAAGTTTCAGAAGTGAGGAAGTGTGATCTTGGCAGACAGAGAGTTTTATGTGTGTAATGTTGGCAGATAGAAGCTGAACTGTAAGAGGCCACAGCTGTCTCGCTCCCTATTGCCATAACACACACACACACACACACACACACAAAACACTTTCTCCTTGTACCCCTGACCGCCTGGACAACAGGCCTGCAACAGCTGCTCAAGGACCCATCACCACACACACACACACGGTGCACTATCAGATGTGCTAGGACACACACATGCATCCCTCTGTGATGCACCCGGCCCTGTCACACACACGCGCCTGCACTCACCCGGCCCTGTCTCACACACATGCGCGTGCACACACACACACACACACAACATCCCTTTCGCTTTGCCTGTTTCAGCTGGGCCCCCTGAAGAGGCCAGTCAAACCCCCGCCATCCTCCTGTTCTCTCTCCCCCAGAGTTATACACACATTCACGCACACACACACACACTCTCTCTCTCTCTCATCTTCCCTCCCTCACACTCACTTTCTACCTCTTACCTCTTAACATTCTTTCTTTTTCTAAATGTTCTATTCTTTCACTTTTACCCTTTCTCTCTTCCTCGCTCACACACACACACACACACACACACACACACATACACTCCAGTCGCTCGTCCTCTGCTTGTTTGTCTGTCTGTCCTTTCTCTACACGCTGGTATTTTTAGTCGCTGTGTAGCGGCAGGCGTGTGAGTGTCGTACGGAGAGGCCGGAAGTGTCTACTGTGCTGGCAGCACACGGTGAATGAAGCTCCTGCGCAGGACGTCAGATTAAAACAGTAATATCTGGAAGCCGAGAACCCAAGGTTACACGCCCAGATGAGCAGGTCAGGGATTTAGGCGAAGCCTCCCCCCACCCCCCCCTCCCCTTGACCCACCTACCCCCTACCCTGATAAACAGAGA
>JAOXYF010000004.1:3161518-3173532 GCA_028565775.1 Sternarchorhynchus goeldii
CTCCCCACCAAGAGGCCTGGAAGTTTTGACGGACGTCTTCATAAAGTCGGCCGTAGCGCCAGCGTGTCAAACGGCCCGTTAGGCTGTTAGCACGGCCGGCTCTCGCCCCATGGGTCACGGCTGGCTGGTGGTGCTCGTCTCCACTGTGATGGATGGGGCCCGGGTGAGAGCTGGGGACCCACCGCCAAAGGGACCCTCCTTCTGCCTGGTAGCAGAGGGATTGCTTACACAATCTCATGTACGCACACACACACACTCATACACACACACACACTCACACACACAAACACACACACAACCATGCATGTCTCTTTTTTAAGCTTTAACTCAGGGCATAAAAAGCCCTTGTCTGGAGGAAGATTCGTTTTGATTCAGGTTTTTTTGTTTTGTTTGGTTGGTTTATTTATTTTTAGCAAGAGCGGAAATTCAGTTGTAGGTAAAATATGTATTTTTAAGGTTGGATAAGGAAAGAATTGAGAATTGTGAATTGAGTTTGAGTGTTTGAGCTTGAGCGTTTGAGCTAGGGAACTTTAACTGAAATGTCACACCTGCTGTCTTCTGCCAGTAACCGTGATCTTTTGTTAGTGTGTAATAGAGAGAGAGAGAGAGAGAGAGAGATATTCCAGGCACCTGTAGGCAGTGAGTTGTGGACACTAGGACTTGTGAGAGTGTGTGTTGGTAGCAGAGGCAGGGTATTCACATTAACACCAGAACATGCCATTCTCCCAATAACACAGCGTAGTGTGGTTAACACAGTACAGCACAGCACAGTCTGGATAATGCACAGCACAGTCTGGATAATGCACAGCACAGTCCGGATAATGCACAGCACAGTCCGGATAACTGCCCTCTTCTCCTGGGTTTCTTAGGTTTGCTGAAAGCCTTAATCCCTCCACATGACCAGCACCGCTTTTAAATGATTAACTCTACCCAGTTTGGTCAGGGCTTCAGTGATTTGCAGACCTCACCGGGGAGTAAGAGACCTGTTCACAGCTGGCACATCGTGGTGCCCACACTCAGAGCTGGTTTTTACAGATAGAGGCTTCACGTTCGAGCTGTGGTGTAAAGGCCCCTTTCCGTGGTAACCACAGGGAAGCTCAAGCTTGGAGGAAAGTTTCGTGACATTCACGGGAAACACCTACCCAGGACACATCCTGAAAGACTCTTGCAGGACATGTCCTGAAGAACACTAGCAATTCCCTGAGAGTTGCCACTGGCTGACAGTCCTGTGCTACACGAGTGGGGTTGTTATCATGCCATCATTCCACTTTCTCCTCCTGCTCCTCCTCCCCTCCTGTTTGCTCAGAGGCCCAGTCTCTGAGAAGTAGCCAGATTAAATGGTTCAATTTAGGTGATGTTTGATTGGCCGGCTGTGGAGAAAAGGATTATGGGGTATTTAGGGGCCTCCGGCTGGGGTCACTATGGGACAGCCATCTGTAAGATCTAATAACACACATGGCTACTTTGCAGACACTCAAAGGCTTCTGCTCTCACACACACACACACACACACACACACACACTCATAGACGCAAACATACTGTTGCTAGTTCTGTCCTCAGGCAAAACTTCTAAAACTCAGTTTTAGGTGTTTGTGGTTTCATAGTGCAATGTACCATACCACACACACACACACTATGCCAAGTTTATTTATTCATTACTTTGTGTCAGTATTTCCATCCTGATCGATCCGTGCAGTTAGAAGCATTCTGTAATAAATATGAATTACAGTTTATTATCATATTGGTGATAGTGTAACGGTCCTGTGTTGAGCATCCATCTCTTCTTCCTGGCCCAGGGGGCATATATCTTCCCCAAATGATACCATCCCACAGGGCGCGGCCTGGGCAGCCAGCAAAGACAGCCAAAGACATAAACTTTTGATGTGTTCATCAAACACAATGTCCTAGTTGTAGCCATGCATATAAACACACTCTCAAAATGGACAGATCTGCTCTCTTATACACACACACACAAACACACACGCATATACAGCCCACGGAAAGACATAAATGAAATACACATGGTGTAAGCGGATTTGTTGATCGGTAATAAAGTGTCTCTCACCTGGCTGTCTGACAGGCTCACTCAACCCTCTTTGCACCCTTTCAAAACAGATGCATACAGAAGAAGCCATTGAGATTCCTGCTTTGTGTGAGGAAGGTGCAAACTTACCGCTCTGGCCTCCTCCCTACAGGGTCAAATATACGATACGACACAAACGCGCACACACACACACACACACACAAACTCTCTCGAGCTCTTCAGCCTTTGAAACAACACTCGACAGAGGCCAGGTGTTTTATTGATTAAGAATAGCCCTTTGAGGCCTGCCAATAAACTTCAGGCAATTCCACTGCTCATATTTTCTAGCTGAGCGTCACGGCCCCGGTCGGTGTAATATGTCTGTCACCAGCGACGACGAACCTTCAGTCTCCCTGCTACCCTTAGGCCCCGCCCCTTTCCCCCGTCCATTAATAAAGAGCACAGAAGGATGCTTTCCCCTGACCTTGCCTTTTACCAGTGTAGCCGCAATCTGTAAAAGATGTCAAATGTTTTTTTTCTCTGATACTGTGACCTCATATAACATCAAAAACCTCTCATACACAAGAAAAAAATGAGAAAAAAAAAAAAAAAGTCTGTAGGCCTGGAATTCTGCGACAAGACCATCGCAGATCTAGCAACACTAGATTGACAAGACCAAGACAGTGCCATCACAGATGCAGACCTAGCCACACTAGACTAACAAAGCCAGTCAGTGGCATCACCAATATAAAACCAGTACTGCTCAGCCCAGGATCCTAACCCAAGGTTCTAACCCAGTGTCCTGGTTCTGTTCTTCCCCCCTCCAGAACCCCCGGTACCCATCGCCCCACCGCAGCTGACAGCAGTGGGCGCAACTTACCTGTGGATCCAGTTAAATGCCAACTCCATCAACGGCGATGGGCCCATCATCAACCGGCAGGTGGAATACCGCACCGTCTCCGGCACCATGTACGACCTGCAGCCCGTCGACAAGAGCTCGCACAAGATCGGCCATCTGGAGCCCGACACCGAGTATGAGATCAGCGTGCTCCTTACCCGACCACTAGAGGGCGGTACTGGGGCACCTGGCCCACCACTCAGGGCTCGCACCAAGTGTGCAGGTGAGTCACAGCATCTAATGTCCATAAGGGAACATTCCAGAACATGGGGACGCATGTAATGTTCATGTTGAGCATGTTACGTGGGACTGAAGCTGATTTCAGTCAGACCAATACAGAAGTGATGAGCGCAGGTTTGATGCCTATGAA
Organism: Sternarchorhynchus goeldii; assembly: GCA_028565775.1. Lineage (NCBI taxonomy): Eukaryota > Metazoa > Chordata > Actinopteri > Gymnotiformes > Apteronotidae > Sternarchorhynchus > Sternarchorhynchus goeldii. The sequence continues at coordinate 3,164,811 of JAOXYF010000004.1, forward strand.
TGGAGGCACTCGAACCCCTGAACAAGAACCTCAACCCTCAACTGCTTAAAAGTCCCAGTTATAACTTGCTTTGGATAAAAGCATCAGCAAAATGCTGTAAATGTAAAGCTCACAGTGTGATTTTTTGAATTGGGTTTTTGAAACAACCTAAACAAATAGGGCCCAATGAACGCAAATAATTCACGTGGAACCATTATCTACAGTTAAATGGACTGGGGGGAGGGGGGGGGTTGGTGTAGGAGATTTTTGGAGGTCTTCTGAGTTCAGTCATTTTCAATCCAGGGAGCCCTGCACTGGAGCAGTGATTCAGGGATGAAAGAAGCTTCATGCCCTCAGGTGGAAACACTGCTGTACGCGTTTGCTTGCTCGTGTTCAGTGAATTGTCTGTGTTGCAGCTCCACAATATTGGTGGCTGGACTAAAGTTCAATCAGAACTTGAAACTGAGAGAAACTAAGTGGTTTCTGGCCCAGGTAAGAAGTGTAGGCAGGGAACCTGTTGTTAGTAGAAGGCTTGGTGCTCTGGCTGGTTATGGAAAATTGTGTGAGAGGGCAGTGAATCGATTGTGCTATTGAGTATTGATTGAACTATCTGAGGTGGAGAGTCACCTGGACCATAGAGGTTATGTGATCGGAGAAGTTAGCGGTTGTCTTGTGTTAGCGCTACCTCCTCCCAGATGCAAGGCTGGGAAACATCCCTCCAGTATGGAAATCATGCTGCCTGTATCCACAGCTGCAGAATGTGGTAGAGGTGTGAATGTGTGTACGAGTGTGGAGTGGAAACAAGCTTTGGGTTGTAATCAGGCAGCTGACCTCCTGCTGAAGGTCTTACTGTTTCTCATTTGAGCAGAACTGATGAGAAGATGGGGATGCATGGTGCTGGTAACTTGGCCTTCACTTCAAACCCTCAGGGGTGTGTGTGTGTGTGTGTGTGTGTGTGTGTGTGTGTGTGTTCATCCACCTTTATTCTTCCACCTGTTTCCATGTTTCCATTCCTTGGAGCTGCTACATCTATTGTCTCTGATATCTGGTTGGTTTATTTATTTTTCTCTCTGGATCTGGAGGTCCTGCATCACATGTAATTTTGTACATGATTTTTGCCACTTGGTTGTGTCTCCTCTGGATTGAAGCTATGTGGAAGGCTGCTGAGGCACCCACAGGTCGATGGCATGTTTACGTTGAATAGTGGACCAAACCCATGCCATGGGAAGTCACCCTACACCAGTACATCCCCATGGCATTGTGGAGTCCTGCACCACACACAAACCCTACTCTGAGCCTGGAACTATTGGTAGTGTGACTTATTGGGCCACGCTACCAGTCCTCTAGCAGTTAGCAATCCGACGAGCCCAGGTGAGGCGCTGTATCCGGGGTGTCATGGTGTTAACAGAGGCAGTGTGTTTGGTGGGTCTTCTGCTCCCATATCCCATGGAAGCCAAAGGGCACTTTACTGACCTGCAAGATAAGCATGTGGATTGAATGTGGATGTGATTTCTGCCAGAGTCGCTTGTCTGTTTGCACGGATAATTATAACCAGATGCTGCTGATCATGATCAACAGTCCCTGTGAGTGACTACAGTGCTGTCCACTATGAGTGGCGTATTTCTATGACATATTCCATACTGACTTCTATGATGTATACCCAGTACACACATGCCCCTGTAGATCGATGAATGTTAAATGCTTGCACAACTTCAGAAATGAAAGGTCCCATCCAGGGCATCCACTATCATACCTTCTTCGAACTCTGATAACTCATGTCACTTTGCCCTGATCATGCTAGCCAGCGTTGAACCTCACTCACGAGTTAACACGTCATAATCTCTGGATCTTGGGTGGAGTACCCCGAGCATTGTAAGGAAATGACTTGTCTTGATCTCAGAAGCTTTCAGCTTTTCAGCCAGCTTATTGTGACTGTTGGGCATGTTTGATCCTTCACATTCATTTAGATCTTGAGGACCTGCCTTGTCCTATGAAGGTACTTAGATGTTGCTGTCTTTTTATTTCTGCCTCATGATTCCTGTGTGATTGCAGAATTCCAAGGTACTTGGAGATGTCTTCCAGATCTGTTATACGTCCTTTTGGAAATTCCCCAGATCACTTTTCCTCTTTGTGCTATGAACCAACCACACTGTTAGTTTCTTTATTCAGTAGGCATGGGTCATGGGTCATGGGTCACGTCAGTGCCAGCTGCTGCCCAGTTCTCCATGTTTGACTAGTTCCTGTTTTGGGATATTTTGGTGCTCTGTGTTAAGATCACATGGTGTTATGTGATGATTCATTACAGTATATGTTCCTTCAGTACTGTTCTTAATCATCACATGGTGTTATGTGATGATTCATTACAGTATATGTTCCTTCAGTACTGTTCTTCTTCAGCTTTGGGCGGATCTACAGTCCAGGAGTGGATTGTTCTTTGGAGAAGATGGCATTTTTCTCTTTTGGTCATTGTCCCATGAATGGTATCGGTCCTGTAGCCAGGCGCTGTCTTTCAGCATTCTAACTTTTTCAAGCTCTTGTCAAGCTCTTGATTTCCAGCCTTTGTTTTCAACAGGGGCGGCCTGTGGCTTGTATCCTCTAGTCTAGGGTCTAAGCCATAACTTGCAGTGTGTTGGTCTCAGGTACACTAGCTACTGGGATTGTGTGTATTGCTGCATTCCTATCTGTTGCATACTCTCTGGTGGTGACTTGCCATTAAGTCATCTGCACGTTTGCAGCTGAGTCACCCGATTGTTCATTTGTGACTGTGGATGAAGGTCTGTTCCTCAGCTATAGTTCTCTGCACTTCATGTCTCCTCCTTCACTGGGCTCTGATGCTGTAGAAGCATTCCATTAGATTCAAACTGGTCCATCTATGGTTTGTTCCATTAGATCCACTTTACTATCAAGCTGTCAGGTTTTCGATGCAGATATTCAATCTGGGTGACAAATACATGTGTGTGTGTGTCCTCTTGATAATACCCTTTGATTGCAGACTCGACATGCCCACCTTAAATCAACCTTCCAGCTCTCCGTGGAGCATTAACACCCCATGCACATAACATTCTGAAGACCTTCTGTTCTTCTCCGGACACGAACCTTAACACACTGTTCATTAGGCTTTTCTGGCCTATCAGCTCATAGTGTGGGAGCTGTTACTCTATTATGAGTACATGTTGTTTACCTCTCTCTAATGACTAATCCTGCTGAAGTGACACACACACACACACACACACACACAGAGGTCCTTAAGGAGTTAATGAATGTATTATTTTGTTGTAATATATATATATATAATAATATTAGAATTTTGTCCTTTAGTTCCACATGTCCTTTTTATTTTCATCTCTCTCTCTCTCTCTCTCTCTCTCTCTTTCTCCCTCTCTCTCTCTATTCTTTTGTTATCTTTGTTTGCTGCCTGTAATGGAGGGACAATCAAAGAGAAATACAAATGTACCAAGAAAGAGAGACCCGAGCTCCTGAAAGAGAGACCCGAGCTCATGAAAGTAAACTGCATTACTTCATATATCAGGCTCATCTTTTGTGTCCATTATTGCTTCAGGAGTAGCACAAAGGCGGTTTTATCCTCAAGGTTTGCCTGATTGTTTTCTTCAGGGTTGGGCAGAGGAGGAGGCTGGGGGTTGGTTGTGTAACTGTCTGCAGTCATCCACGTTGTGTTCACATGTTGTGTTGTCAGTGTTCTCCCAGAAGAAAGTCTCCTTGCTCCACTGCAGTCAGGAGCAATGCCATTCACTGTCATTAGTTTGAAATGATTAGACTCTGTCTTTGTACCAGTTGATTTACAGTAACTTGTCCTCACTGATGTTGGACTCATACAGGCCAGTTGGATTTCTGGTATTATGTGAAATATCATGCACTAATCATTTTATAATGCAGTATTGACATTCTTTTAAATTTTGGAAGAATCAGTCCAGGAAAGGAAGAATTTGGCGAGCGACTGCTTAAAATGTAAAAATATAAATTAAATTTGTAAATCCTGTTTCGCTCCTTTAACATTTAATTTGATGTGCTGGTTGACTGCAGCAGTGTGATTAGCAGTAATGTCCCCACAGCTGTATCTAACCTAGCGGAGGGCTACAAACAACAGTGCTAATAGATAACGCTAATCTCGCTAATGATTAGGCAGGTCCACAGATCCACTCTGCCTTCGTTAGCTTTTCCTAGCATGTTAATGTTAATGCTGCTGTCTTTCGCCAACAGGCCTGTTAATCTCGTTGGCAAAAGTATCTTCACACAAAAAGTAAACGAGTCGTTTTCTTCGTTCCTGTCAGATCGTTTAAGACAAGATTGATTTTCTTAGACTATTTCATATTTTCACGAACCAATCCACTCTGCATACCATGTAGGGGCTATAATAAAAGCAGAAAAATTCAGCAATAACACAAAAAAATTCCAAACATTTATTTCCATTACGGTCCCTTATTCACAAATGTCAAAACTCACATTAGTAGATAAAAGGATGCCAGGATGGCATGATTAAAACGATTCTCATACGTTAACATGACAAATGAACACATGCGATATAAAAATAACATCTTCATAACTGTATTTTAAACACATATCCATGTACTTATTACCCACGCTCCTCTCCTGTGTTCATTTCCTGTATTCAACATCTTTAAAACCTTTCATACTGTCAGTCATTTTAAAACACCACAGACTTGCAGATACATACATGAAGGAGTTTCTATTCACACTTTTAAAACCAGGTGGAGCCCAGATATGTGGTTCTCCATCTAGAAGAATAACTATGGACTTTAAGATACTGTGGAACAGCCCCACGCAAAATCTCATACACCTTGTAAATCAGTGCTGCTCTGTTCCATCCTACCATTTACAAATGGAATGAGAGAAAGATGCTGTGCTCTCATTGGGAGATTTAAAACAACCTTAACCAGTGTATATAAACGTCTGGTCCTCTCACACAGTTGATATCATGAAGGACGAATTTTGTAATGACGGTCTTTTCTCTCACTTTTCTGAGCTCGACTGGCAGGATGGAGCGTCTGTCTTCATGTAGTTACTGCTGTAGAGGTTAAACACACCTTCCCTGGGCCAAACCTTACAGCTCAGGAACTCTTGCTGGCTGACGGGGGGAGAACGATGCTTCTGGTACTGCCTGGGTTACTGTGGTAAACTCACACGAAACCTCTCCAAGAAGCTCGAATTCGTAAAATCAAAACAAAAATGGAAACTGGATAAAAAGTGAACAGAAAGAATCTAATACTCATTGCTGTTAAAAGTGCCTGAAATATTGTCACAGTTGTAAGTTAAAAGTGTTGTAAGTCAAGAATAAAGTCTGATGTTTTCTGTTTGTAAGTAGCAGTAAAAGCTTTGCGATCTGTGAAGCTGTGGATTTATAGTTGTGTTTGTCCTGGTGAATAGCTGTCTGAAGTTTGAAGTGTGCTTGTATATGTGTGACTGCTCTTTGAACTGTGCTTCAAAGCTAATCTTTAATGTAAATTTCAGGATTATCATTGTTTTCTCTTTAGTGGGAGTGTTAACTGGACCTCCTTACATTTACTCACGTAATGAGGTCATCCACAAATAAACGCAGGAAACAATGAGGACTTTCTCTCTCTCTCTCTCTCTCTCTCTCTCTCTCTCTTTGTCCCCCCTCAGTCTCATTCTGTCTTTCAAAATACCTAATCCTCACCTGCACCTGCTCCCCGCTGCTGTGTGTGTCTGTTCTCTGCTTCTAGCTTTACTAACTCAGAAAAACACACACAACTTTAATAACTCGGAAAAGTGAGCAAAACTTTAATAACTACAAAAAGCGCATACAGCTTTGATAACTACGAAAAAAGTGTGCAAAACTTTAAAAACTGCGAAAAGCACACACAACTTTAAAAACTACGAAAAGCACACAACTTTAATAACTACGAAAAGTGTGCAAAACTTTAATAACTCAGAAAAGCACACACAACTTTAATAACTCAGAAAAGCACACAACTTTTCCATTCTATCGTTGGTGATGCTGTTGTTTGCTTGGACTGTTGGACTGTTGACTGAAGACAGCGAACTCTATTCAGAGCCAAGGTCTTCATGGTCTTGCACTCTATTCAGAGCCAAGGTCTTCATGGTCTTGCACTCTCCTCTCCCCCATTCTCTGTGGAGATGGATAATGAGGATTCTTCTCTCTCTCGCTCTGACACTTGGAATGGTTGGTGCAATACGGATGTTTTAAATCTCAGTCTCTCACGGACCTTTCTTTTGTCCCTTATTACTTGGCCCTATGTTCTCTTTAACTCTCTCTCTCCCTCTCTCTCTCTCCCTCTCACTCTCTCTTTTACTCGCTCTCTCCCTCCCTCTCTCCCTTTCTCTCTCTCTCTCTCTCTCTCGACTGCTTGTCCTTCTTGCTCAGTCTGCGTCTCCTCCTCTCTCTTGTTTTCTCTCTCTCTCACTCTTTCTCTCTCCCCCACCTTTCCATGTGTTCCTTAAAACTCCTCCTCAGTGATAATGATGACGCTGCCTTGAGGTGTGAATAGGCCCAGATAACCCTGTGCTACCGTTATGTTCGTCCCTGGTCATGTGACCTCTAGGGTTTATGCTTTGTTGCTGTGGACACTGACTGAAGGCTTCTCACTTTTAGTCGCTCTAAATTAGATAACAATTTCGTGTCCCTTTGTTGGTGAGAGAAAGCGAGAGAGATAGAGTTAGGCTTGGCGCAGGAAGGTTATCTGACAGAGAAGGAGGAGGGAGGGGGTGAGCTGAGGGTGGTGTTTGTCCTGCCAGGCTGACGGGGAGCAGCCTATTGTGTTCTCCCCAAGGGCACGCTTCAAACAACAGCTACTGTGAAAGAGGAGTATTCATGTGCATTTTTTAAATGGTTTTCTCTCCTCTCCTCTCCTCCTCTCCTCTCCTCTCCTCTCCTCTCCTCTCCTCCAGTGATGAGGAGTCATCCCTCTTCTCTGAACTGCTCACCCAGCAGAATCAGAGCCCTTAACTGCTAAACTCAAATAAGCATTCTGGCCTTTCCCAAGTCACCCAGCTCTGAGTCGTCAGCAGCAGGCCGTTCCCTTCTTCCCCCGTCGCTGGGCACGCCGGCTGGCTCCGAGCCCACCGACTTCTCCCTAACGATGATGGATTCTCTGTCAGATGATTTCAGATGCCGTTTTCCTGTTTTTATTTATTTATTTATTATCATTTTTAAGGGGTTGATACAGTGAAACAGGCGCTGCTGTCTGTGTTGAGAGGGATGAAATACCACTCGCTCTCAATCCATGTGTCTGTCATTGAGAGGTTTCTCATGGATTCACGCGTTGTTTTTAACCAAAGAATCCTTTCCCAACTAAAATCAATGTCACCTTTAAGGGCTGCATTCCTCTGATTTGTGGGAAGACTGGTGGGTGTCCGGCGGGCTTGGTTATGATGCTGCATAAAGCATTGGATTGTCACCATAAAGGAAATCTTGAAAAGCACTGTGCTAGTAGGACCTGGCTAGCTAAACTTCAACCAACTTCTAAAAAAAAAAATAAAAATTCCGGAACACAATTGGGAGATTGTAAACTTTCGTGAGAGTTTCCGACCTCTGAACCTGCCACCTGCTTCTGGCCTGACGGGGGATGTCGATATGTAGCATCGCAGACGAGAACTTTCAGCAGCTTTTTCCTGGGAAAAAGAGAGAAGTACCTAAATCCTCATTTCAGTTAATGAGATTCCCTCCTTAGCAGCTCAATATAAACACGCTCAAGAGGAGCAAAATCCGATCTGTGGCACGGGGTTCAGCTCATCGGAGACAAGGCCCCGCCTCTCGATAGAGCACGACTCCCTATCTCATTTGTCAGATTAATGCATTGTGCTGCTCACGAAGGTCAAAGGTTACTGGGGGGGGACGGGACGGCAGAGGCCTCCGCGACCTCAATCACCATGCCGACGGTGTAGCCGTTGTAGAGGGATCGATGCAGGCTGTGACGTCTTTACCCCGAGTGTGGGCTGGGCAGGAGAAACGAGCGGCCAATCACGAGTCTGCTCACATGCATGTTGTGATTGGGGTTGGGTGGAGTTTTGGGTACCGTAGCTGGCCTGTGTTGTTCCAGCTGTGGCAGAATCTGCTAAGCTAGACAACCCTTCAGGCTGTGCCATTAGTTCATTTATCAAATTGTCCACCAGATGTGTGCAACTCCATTTAAGCAGTTTTGGCCTTTCAGTTTTACCTGAAAACTAATCGTAAAAAGTTCTGGACGAATCCCTGCATGTTCTTTGGTTATGTTCACACCGCAGGCAAAAATGCCCTAAATTTGTAATCCAGATTTAGTCATTTGCATGGCAGCGTGAACAGCAAATCTGAACAGCTGAATCTGAAATTTTTGATTCTGATTTGTTTTCATATGCATGCAAACACTGTAGACTTTGACGTCAGTCCAACTGGACATTCATCCTAATTTGGTGCTGGCATGAAGGGAAGACCAGCAGCAGACACGTCTCTCTCTTCAGTGAAGCAGCTGTCGTGAGTCCACACAGCCATCATTAAAATATTGACCCTCTTTCACCTTCTCGCCTGCATTAGGATTTGTTGCCAGTTTCACAGCCTCAGTAACATAAGCAGCACTCTGATTGGCTGAATGTTAAAGCCAAAACATTATAAATAGTAAAGATATTTATTGGAATAAACATTCCAATGTTGTATTTAAACATTTATATATATAAAAAGTATTCGCTCACCTTCCTTGACTCACATATGAGCTTAAGTGACATGCCATTCCTAATCCATAGGGTTCAATAT
>JAOXYF010000004.1:3193877-3207126 GCA_028565775.1 Sternarchorhynchus goeldii
GTGTGTGTGTGTGTGTGTGTGTGTGTGTGTGTGTGTGTGTGTGTGTGTGTGTGTGTGTGTGTGTGTGTGTGTGAACTCTAAGAACACTCAGACAGGCCTAGTCTTAGACTTTTTGCAATGCCCTGAAGTGGTCTGTCTGTTGACAAGCTCTTCCTTTGATTTAACAATATCAAGGTTCAAAGTGAGATTCCTCTGACAAGCTGCGATATCAAAAACTGATTTCAAACCTTCCTCCATCCAATTTCTCTCTCGCTCCCTCCTGTTGTGTATCTGTCCTCGTTTTAACAAACAATCCTCTGTCTGCTTCACTCTGGCCTGAGAGCTTCATCCGTTCGGATACGTACGCACCACTGGTCATTTCCCACGCCTGCCTCTGGCCGACAGCGATTGCTGGTCTTGTTTCCTTAGTGACATCACTTCCTTTTAGAAGCCAAAGACCACTCACAGGAAAGAGAGCAATGGCCCCTAGTGGCTCGGGGGGGTGATGAGAACAGCGTTATTACAGCTCTGTCTCAGAACGTTACTGAATGCTCACATCTCCTGCTGCTATTTTAATGGACAGGACGTTCAAAATCTCAAGACATCAAACTGGTCCTGACTCCAGTGCAGCCTGACAGTGGAAACGCCCAATACCCTTCCTCTTCATCACCCATTCGATGACACAATATAATTGAAAAAAGCCCTCAAGCATTGCAAACATAATGGATGTTCATTTCGTGGAAGTTCATAAAAGGCATTTTGTATTACTGACTAGAACAACATTTCGATTAATTTTTATTGCTGACATGAATCTATGTCGTAATAGAGGCTTTTTGGAGAACATTATGAAAATGAAAGTTCCTTTGACCCCGATGCCCTGGGCTGTTCCTCTAACCCCGATATTCTGAACTGTTCCTCTGAGACGAGTACTCCGAATGGTTCCCGTGAGCCCGATGCTCTTGGCTGTTCCTCTGTCGGGTTCTGTGTTACACAGAGAGCAGGAAGCAGTGGAAGTGAACAAAGCAGAACGTGGGGAGGTGGTTTTGCTCTCCAGAGGGGAAGCTTGTGGTCATGGGATTGAAGATCAGTAAAAATTTAGTGTGAATTTCAAAAGAAAGACTGTGATTGAAAGGGTGAGCAATTTATTTATTGTTTCTGCTCAGCAGAAGGTCCAAGAGACAAAAAATGACAATAAAAGTCAAAACATACCAGAAAGCAATTTAGAACTTCAAAAAGCAAAATGAAATGAATTTTATTCCGTACCATTAAAAGAAAAACTAACAGACAAAAAAATGTCCTTGTTGAGGATGACTTTGGATAAGCAGACTGAGTGAAAACAGACACGCCTTCTCCATGTACACAGATCTCTTACAAAGCGGTGAGCTCATTTGACCCAACGCTGGACCTCTCCAACCAGAGTGGCAAGGTGATCAAGCCGGGTAACGAGACGAGCCACGCCTTCCTGGGACTCCACCCGGGCTCCACCTACTCGTTCGCCCTGCGCGCCAGCACCGCCAAGGGCTACGGGCCTCCTTCCATCACACAGGACACCACCAAGATCTCAGGTCTGTGTCAGACTGCAGAAAAACGCTCCATGTTTCTGCCTGGCTCACTCTCTGATGCATATCTGTCTGCTTTGCCTGTTAGGAAGTACAAAGAGGAGGGTGAAAGAGTCAAAGAGGCAGGTGAGCGAGTCAGAGAGTCAGGCAAAAGAGTCAGAGAGGCAGGTCAAAGCGTCAGAGAAGCAAGTGAGCGAGTCAGAGAGGCAGGTGTAGAGCAGTTTCTGTGCCTGGTGGAGTATGGGATTGCTGTGGAAGCTCATGTTCGCTCTTGTATTGGGTGTGTAGCTCCATCGATGCCAACCTACGATCAGGACACGTCTCTGAACCAGACAGACACCAGCGTCACAGTCCTGCTCAGACCAGCCCAAAGCAGAGGTGCCCCTGTGAGGTAGGACACACACACACACACACACTCATGCACATAAACACATGCACACTACAAGGGTTATGTAAAGTACAGTTGAAGTACAGTGTAAATCAGTGCTGGAATCCAGTGCAGACAGTTCACTGCAGTGACCCAGGACTCTGCATCTGCACAGTGATGACTCTGTTTAGCTTGTAGCTAAACCCTTTCCCTGCTTTTTCATTTTCAGAAACTGTTTTTATCCGATATCTTCCCTTTATTGTTTGCGGATTTGTTCAAAGCAAAGAACAGAGTTTGTGAGTGTGCGTGTATATGTGTGTGTGTACATGTGTATCAGGGTGTGTGTGAGAGAATGAATGCGTTTGTATGTGTGTGTGTGTGTGTGTGTGTGTGTGTGAGAGAGAGAGAGAGAGATTCAGAAGTCTCTGTCTGAACTGCTTTCATCTGTTCACTCTGCCTGCCGCTGGCTTACCTTGAGTCTCCAATACACACACACACACACACACACACACACACACACACACACACACACACACACACACCCACCCACCCACCACCTCTCTCTGCATATACTCATTAGTAAACAGGACCCAATAGTGATCTCAGAAATCGGAGTGCACTCTTGAGGGCCAGGGGCCCCAGTCCCTGTCCCAGTTCAGTGGCCCTGGGGCCCTTACCTGATTGCCCAGTTCAGACTCTCCACTCTGCCTGTGTGTATGTGAACAGGTGCAGAACAAACCATTTCTCCCCTTACATCAACACACTCATTACCTCCCGCGGTGTCCGAGTGAATAAGTGTGGGATAAATTTGAATGGTTTTTTTTTTTTTTTAATCCACAGGATGTTGTTTTGTTGTTCCTAATGCACCCCTGTTTCTAAACATAACAAGCACCCTGTTATGATGGGACAAATCATAACTGCATAGCAAGAAGAAACAACCGAAATTATGTTTGTCTCGAAATTATACAGTCCCGAACCCATAATCTGAAGGCATTCACAGTTTGGATTTATGGGATTACATGTGAACATTTGAATGGTTTAGCCTCCATTAATCCCAATCCCAGTGTTAATCTGGCAAAATCAGATCTGCAAGATGCAGTATTAAACCTGCGGAGGCAAAATATGTAAAAGGAACTAAATAAAAACAAAAATCCAAAAATCTCTACCTGTGCAACATTTAATCTGGTTCTGTTTGCTATTATTGTTATGTTTGTGTGTGTGTGTGTGTGTGTGCGCGCGTGCGAGTGTGTTTGTGTTATAGCTGAAATCAGCTGGTATATTAAGAACCTCTCCATTGGCAAAAGTGCTATTCTCTCTGTAGAGTAATTAGGAAAAGACTGATTAGAATTACAGAGGGAACACAGGGGGAGGCTTTCATTAATTATCTTGTGGGTTCCTTCGGTTCCCTCAAACATAGTCACACACCCACACGCACAAAGACGAAGCTCTGATTAATCTTTTAAGATCCTGACTTTGGTTTGTGTGCCTTTGCATTGCCAAGGGCAACATCACCCACTTTATAATGTAAGCTCTAATAGGAATATTGTTGTTTTAATTAGATTAAGACGATGAGACAGAAATATCAATGGATTGATTTTGTATGCGAGAAGTTCAACTGTTTTGATATGCAAGTTATATATTTGCTTTAATAAGAGTATTAAATGTGCCACGGGTAGTTAAAAGTGATAGCAAAAACCCAAGGTGCTTCAGCACTCAGTGGATAAGCCTGTGTGTGTGTGTGTGTGTGTGTGTGTGTGTGTACATAGTCATCCAGTGTATAAGCATGTTTCTTTAAAGCTTTTGTGTGCTTTGGACATTTTTTGTGTTCATATGAGTGTGTGTTTTGGGGAAATATTTGTATGTTGATGCATGTTTCAGTTTCTGTTTTGACAGACTGAAGTATATAGAGACATACTAGCCACACTGTGTAGGAGAGAGACAGAGAAGAGAAGAGACAGAGAAGAGACAGAGAAGAGAAGAGACAGAGAAGAGAAGATGAGAATAAGACACAAGGCCAGCAGTGGTGTGCCTTTGAAGGGGCCTGTGTCTGTTGTCTTTTGAAGAAGTTTCTGGTTGGCAGCTTCTTCTCTTTCTCTCAGGTTCACCGAGACTTAGCTTGTGGCCATACTGAAAAACCTGCAGCTGACGCCTGTCAGAATAACAGGCATAACTTCAGCTAGATGTATGTATATTCTGGGCCTTGGAAGTGATTTAAGGTAGAGGCAGCTAAAACATTCTTATTAGGGTGACGGTATGGGAGCGTATGATGTCGTTTTATAGCGGAACTTTGATGAGAACCGCGGTGGTGGACTTTGAGATGATGAAGTAATGCTGTTTGAAATGATGAGACATGTTGCTCAAAAACAACCCTGTTTCAGCAGCATCTCCTAGCCAAGGATCCAAGGGAAAAACGTTAGCAGAACAGAGGGAGCATCCAGAGAGACCAGATAAAATGTAGAACGAACAGAATTAAACACAGAAGGTTAATGAGGGAAATTTGGGAATGTTTCAGATCAGTGAAACACAAAGTTTGTTCCACCAAGATCTGAGAACGAGGCAAAGCAGTTTGGCATATTACTGTAATTAGTAATCAGTAAACGTTAACACGCGCGTTCGCACACATGATATTCCCTTGGCTCTAGTTGGCTGTGACAGCTAATCTCTGTTAGCACAAACACACGCGCACAGACACTCGCGCGCGAACTCTCTCGCTCGCACAAGCAAACGCTGCGGTCGATGGAACACTTGTGACCAGAGGGAGAAGTCGGCATGCGTTGTAGTGGGATTTTTAAGAGGATTACTGATGTGTCTATCAGTCATGTTGTGTTAGTATAATGTTCGGCGTACTCTCGCCTCTAAAATCTCGCTCCCTCGCCTGCCATGGGGAAAGACCAATTCGGGATGCTTTGCCTTATCGTTCACACCAGTCAATCGTTCCTCGCGGTTCTACACCTTCTCCCATCGCTTCAACGCCAGCCCAGCGCAAGAAAGTCAAGACGCTCCGAGCTGATAACTTGCACACATGCTTGTGTCTGTACAAACACACACACACACACACACACACAGATAAATTCAAAAGGTAACTGAGCATCTGTAGCTGTGAAGAAGCAGGTCACAGCTCTCGTGTTGGATCTGTTGATTGGACTGTTCTCTTCAGCAGACCCTATACTACACTTTAATTATAGATATTGTTTCTTGGATACGGCACGGTTTACTGATGAAGAACAGAACTGCAGCACTATAATGTGTTTTGATTTGATCCAGAGACCAGTGGAATCGCGGTGCCTTCTTGGAGAAAGAGAAGCAGTCTGTGTTTGTGCTGGTACCACACCACTCGTCTCCTGAGAGACTTCAGATTACAGTGCCGGTGATGATGACCACCGCTTGCTTCACTCGTTGTCCGTATTGTTTTTAAAATGCACCTGTGATAGGCAGAGGTGGCTGGAGTGATGTGTGTAGTGATGGAGAGTCCGGAAGGCAGGAATGTGGTGCTTGGCTGCTCTCGAACTTGGAGCATGTTGAAACCTCCCCAGGGTGACATATAGCTGGGTGAGTGGAGGTAGTCAAACTGCAGCGATGCACCTGGCTCTGTGTGGTTCTCAGAAACTGCATTAAATCAGGCTGATGTAGAAGCTCAAGTAGCACCACCTGCCCATCTGACCAGCCTGGTGTACAGCTAGGGGAAACGATTAGTGTTAAAACAGTAGAGAGAGGAAGAGGAACACAGGGGTGGTTTAGATGCTGCTTACCCATACTGCACTCCTCTCTCTCTCTCTCACTGACACTCAGTAAATCGCTCTCTCAGGCCACTCTCCAGTCGATGCCAAGTCGATCCACCGTAATTGGCGGCTCTGGCTCCGGTCCAGGCGACGAGGGCCTAATTGGTGTCAGAGCTGCCCATGGCACGCGCCTGACCACACTGCAGGTTCTGCTCACTTCACTGCTGTGAGGTGCTTCGGAGGGGGTCCCTGTCGTCGAGGGGGTCCCTACGCTCCTCTGCATTCACTCATTCCATCCTTGTCTTTTCACGGTGACTCTCCATTGCTTTTGGCAGCCCTCCCCTCTCGGGGATTCTCTCCTCCCTCCCTCCCTCTCTCCTTTTATGGTTTTTTTGTTTTGTTGTTGTTTTAAAGAAAGGAGATGCCTCCATCCTTCGTTCCTTCTCTCGACTGGTACCGTGTCTGCAGAAGGTTTTAATCAATTAATCATGCACCTGCCAGTGGAATGTCACATCGAGCTCAGGCATGCTGGTGACGGGCGGGGTGGACTGGGGTTCGGGGTGGGGGCATGTGCTGCCCCCCTCCCCCTGGGGCTGCACCAGCCGAGGCTCCTGAAAGCGTCCCCTGCTTCCTGCAGGTATTATGCAGCTAAGCTGACATGCTGAGATCAGTTAACTCGGTGCTAATACAGTATTGTACACATGCCTTTATAGCTGTACAGATGATGTTTGTGGTACAGCACTCAAACATACAGTGCGCGATTGTTGCCACGGTGCTCTTGCATCTGAGTGGTGAAAATCACAGCAGATTTTCTGGTCTGTTATCAGTGTCCAGGTGCCAATTCAGGTTGGTGTTGATTATTCATGCGCTGCTGGTTCGGCAGGGACGCCAGGGTTACGACGTGCGCCGACACGAGCGAGAAGCATGCGCTGGACACACACACACTGATTCCAGGACTGCTCTCACCACACACCCGCTTACCACAGAACTGCTCCCTCCACACACGCACTGACCCCAGAACTGTGAAGTTTTGTTTGTGCAGTTGCTGCCATGACGACCTGATCACAGTCCTGTGTGGAGTCTCATGTTCGTCGTTTAAAGGGCAGGAGAGAAGGTAACGGGCTCCTCCAGTCTAACGTGGCGAGTGGATGCTGCTCGTCCCTCATTCATTTACATTTATAATCTCGTGAGAGTGATGACAGAGCTCAATAGATAATAGAGCTCGATAGAGCTCAATCCCCATTGGCTAGAATCTGCTTGATGATGACGGGAGCTCAATACCCATTGGTCAGAATCTGCTTGCATTATGTCCATGAAAATAAAGCCCCTTGTGTTGAATAATTGTCAACACTTTGATATGATTACTAATAAAGGAGTGCAGCTTCGTCTTCAACATGAATAAGAAATGGTTTACGGAGAGCTTGGAGGCTGTGGCAGCCATCTTAGATCCTTGGATTCTCCGGGCTGTTTGTACTCTGTTTTGCCCGAGGGAGGTGGGGGTTGTGGGTTCGTCCCACTCACTCTGTGTGTACCATTACCATTGGCACATTCCCCAACAACTGCATCGTACGTGCAAATGTCCAGACTTCTCTCAGCTCATAAAAAAAATAATCATGAAGATTACTAAATGCTATAAGGAGTACATGGAAACGTTTCCACAGTAACCAAGGTGGTAGAGGGACATTGTTGAGCTGACAGGTGGATGTAGTTTCAGGATGATTCCAGCGTTTTTAGAGACCGGAGTTGCACCACGACTGTGTGCATATATGCGCAAAAGGTTTTTTTTTATGCAAATAAAAAAGCGTGGCTTTAATCATGTAGAGCACTTGAACTGAGAACTCACTTACTTGAACTGAGAACTCAAAAAGATTCCACCATGCAGGAAGGGAAACCACAAACACCTATCTCTTCCATCCTGAAGGTCCTATCAGCTCTGAGAGACCCAGGCGTTGTTGGAGTCTCTAACCGAACGCAGCTATAGCCTCGGTTTGGACTGAGGCTGGAGCGTCCGGTAACAAATTCAAAACAAAAGCACAAAAAATGGGACTTGCTGTAATGAGTAAAACAGCAGAGTGCTGTGCTAATGAATAATTTAGTTGTGAGGAGTTTTATCAGTGGAAATGTCCATGTTAAAAAATGTCAGTATATTGAACAGAACAGGGAGATGGTGGTGATCAGCAGCATGATCGCCGATGATCTCCTTAAAGCTTCTGGCTCCGAGCTGCAGAAGAAATGTCTGGTGGCTTGTTTCAATCTCTCTCCGCCCCTCTCTCACTCTCACTCTCTGTCTGTCTCTCTATCCCTCTCTCTCTCTCTCTCCTCTCGTTACACACTTCCCTAGTTTCTCTCTCCAGCTCGCTCGCCTCCTCCCACTCACTCTCCCATTGCCTGTTTTCTCGCCTTCTCTCTCCCTCTCATTCATCTGTAACCAGTAGGGCCTGTAGGCCTTGGGTAGACCCCTTCACCCCTCACCTCTGACCTTACAGCAAGACCTGGTGCTAATTAACTTCCTTTTCTCAAACCTGCAGTCTCACTGGAGTAAATATTTCAGCAGCTCTGTCTC
Source organism: Sternarchorhynchus goeldii (assembly GCA_028565775.1). Classification (NCBI taxonomy): domain Eukaryota; kingdom Metazoa; phylum Chordata; class Actinopteri; order Gymnotiformes; family Apteronotidae; genus Sternarchorhynchus; species Sternarchorhynchus goeldii. The sequence continues at coordinate 3,202,065 of JAOXYF010000004.1, forward strand.
CAAACAGGAGGACCGGGTGCACAGTCACAAGACTGACCCCTGGGCATAAATGTGGTTCAGAACCGTGAGATGCATAATAGTAGTGTGAAACATTTATGAGTGTGTACACGTGCACTGCAACTGTGTATTTGTGTCCCCCTGCAGAGGCGCCGGTTTGGCTGTAACATACAGAGAAGCTTCCGGCCAAAATAGCTTTTGTGGTCAGATTTTGATTTAATAAGAGAACAGAAGGCTGAGGGCGGCCGCAGGTTGGAGGCCCACGTAAGTGTGGAATCCGGTAATTTCATTAACTACAGTGTATTTATGTCTCTTCCTCTTATATCCACAGATAACCTTTTGCTAGCGAGCCCAAAGCCAAACTTAATGGAAGATTAGCCAGCCTGACAGTCAGATTAGCATCAGTCACCATTCCTTCCTCTCGCTGCTAACCGTTCCTCACCTGACTCAATCCCTCCGAGTTTGAGAAGGTCCAGCAAAGTTGTCTCCGGTTGATTTGAGCTGGAAGCCTGCGTAGATGCAGCCGGGTCGAGCGTTGTGATCACAAGCTGGCGGTTGGCACGGATGGAAGTCTACTGGGTGTCATGACCATCCACCAGACATTCATAAGCTAGCGTGAAAGCTCCTTTATCCCGCGTCCTGGGACGAGCGTGTAATGTTGGGTTACACCGCTGACTAGGTTCTTTGACGCTGTGAGTAACGCTCTAGAATTTACGCTGCCCGTTACACTTCCCTGAGCTCAGATTGATTTGAGTAATCGGTTCACAGTACATCTCTATAAGACCCTGTACATCGCACTGCCTCTCTGACTAGCTACCACATTCCGTGTTTTATCATTCAGGCGTTAACGTGCCAGCTCTAGAATGGATTCCAAGAAGTACAACACACGTCAGACTCTGGTATACTCTGTCATGTTTAATAATAAAACGATTTTAGAATGCTAACTGATACAGGCCATCGGTGTAATCGGTGCAGCCAAGTACAACTTTCTTGAGCTCTTGTTATCATACAGAAGTTTTAGCCATCTTTGTTTTGCTTTTTTAAATATCCAAATAGAAACAAGAGTCTTGCAGCGGACAGGAGACGAGACGAAACATGACCTTCAGTACCTTGTAGAGTTTACGAAAGTCTGAACCTCCAGTGTCGAGGAATAACTCCCCACCAGTGGATATGTATGTATTTCCTCCAGAGAAGGAACCATAGGCACTGTGTTCTTTAGGAGGCTGGCTTTTTTAGAGTGGTGGACGTGATACAAGGGCTGCAGCTGAGAGGGAACCCACTTGAGATGTGTGTGAGATCAGGATGAAAGGGATGCGGGAGCGGAAGCACACGGAGATCTCCGCCTGATCGAACGCGCCCGGAGATTGTGTCAGCCGTCGTCTGCGCTGAAGGGGGGGAGCAGAGGGCGAAAATTGAAATGGCCTCCATCCCTTCAAAGAGGGAAAAAAAAAGATCCTGTTGTACACGTATTCATTTACTTTGCTTTTAAATTATTGCAGGCCAGTGTTACACTTTTGTAGTGGATCCGGGTGCTCCGCTCAGTGGAGCGCTACAGTATTCGTTCTCTCTCTCACTCTTGTTCTCCCTCCATCTCCTTCTCTCCGTCTCTCTTTCGCTCTCTCGTTCACATGCAGTGTGTATCAGGTGGTGGTGGAGGAGGAGAGACCCAGGAGAGTGCGTGGGGGAGAGGCGGAGATTCTTCACTGCTACCCCATCCCGGTCCACTACCACAACGCCACCTCTCTCAACTCCAAGTACTACTTCACGGCAGAGTTCCCCTCCCTGGGTATCCCATCCCCCCAGCCTTTTACCGTGGGGGACAACAGAACCTACAGCGGCTTCTGGAATGCCCCTCTATTGCCCCACAAGAGCTACAGCATCTACTACCAGGCAGTCAGCACTGCTAATGGGGTGGGTACAACATGAGGGGTAGTTTTCATCACCAACAGCCTGATTATAACGCTTCTGTTAGTAGTCCTCTGTTAGCAGATTTGTTGCTAATTTCCACAGCTAGTTTCCACATTTGTGTTGTGAAAGTAAGTTCGATACTGGTCACGGTTTACACATTTAAACTGAAGGAACACACACAGAAATGTGCGCACACACACGCGCGCGTTTGAAGCAAAGTGCTTTAGTTCTGTGTGTGTGTGTGTGTGTGTGTGTTGTGCTTGCCACTTTGGCCCTGTTAGAACTAAAAGCAGAGCAGTTATTGTGAGTGTGAATAAGTGTGGTCAGTTAAGAACCCCCTGCTTTAAAAGCTGTGGAAGTGTGTGGTGCTGAGCGAAAGGTTCACACACTTGGAGGAAGATTCTCTGCGTGGTGTGTGTGTGTGTGTGTGTGTGGCGGAAAAGGCACTTTGGCCACGACAGCTCAAGTTTCTCCCTGAGAGAGCGAGTGACACGGCCCCCACGTACAACTTGCACCTGCTGAAAAGCGCCACACACACACACACACACACACCCCGCGGACACATTAACCACAGCTCCGCTTAATGCATTTCTAGTTCTTAGTTTTCACTCTCTCTTTATCTCTCTTTGCCCCCCAACTCCATCTTTCCCTCTGCCTCCGTCTCTCTCTCTCTCTCTTTCTCTCTCGCTCCTTGTCAGCGTCGCCCTCACCCGAGCTTTTAAAGGCGGCTGTGCTGCGTGCGTCCAGATGGACAGCTCTGACATGGCACGCTTGCTTTTAAAGGCCTCTCTGTCTTAACATCAGCGGGAGAGAGCCGCGCTCCGCTTCCTAATTGACTGAAGACCTGCGTTTTTATGCTCCTGATGAACACTGACGGGCTTCTTAGTCAGACAACGTCGCGTCCGCCTATTCAACACCGATAATTGATCAAGTCCGCACGCGTAACGTCCTCCCTTTTAGTCAGGACTGGGAGGGGGGTGTTAAAAGACTCGAAATGTGCTGCTTCTCTGAATAACTTAGAAAATGTTCGTGTTTTTATTGTAATGAATTGTAATCCATCATGCGAACACGGTTGAGCTCCAGACCAGTGGACTTTGTGGTCCCTTCATGTTGAATAAATCACAACACGCTCAAAGTTTTTTTACAAAATCCTATTTCAGAGTTAGTAAACAATTGCTGAAGAGGGGTCCGACTGATAAAAAAAAAAAATAAGTTTTTAGGATTTTTCCATTTACCCCAAGAGCAGTTGATATAGAGTTACAGTGATGTAGAGCTCCAGCGCTAACGTTGCTAAAAGCAGCGGAAGCCGGAGTGAAGCAGCGGAGTCGCGCTAAAAGCGTGTCTTTTAACACACTGGAGGGGAACTAAAGAGCCATACTGGAAATCACTCATGGCTGATTTACAACTTTCTGTTTAACTTTGCAGGAGACAAAAATCGACTGCGTGCGTGTGGCCACCAAAGGTGAGTGGCCCGTTTGGCGGGGATGCGGCTGTAGCGTGCTGTGCTCCGCTAGCACCTGTTAGCGCTCACGGCTTCTTATCATGTGCACTAATATTTTACTTGGTTGATTATGACTAATGTTGTGTTGCCTGTGATTCCAGTGAAAATTATTCTCTTTATTCCTAATGTGTTATTAGCGTGGGTTTTGGAGCTTGACTCAACTGCATACGCATCGTCTCCCTTGTTTCTCTCTCTCTCTCTCTCTTTCCTATACCCTTTTTGTCTGCTTCGTTCTTCTCTTTCCTGTACATTTTACTGTATTTATTGTTGTCGCTCTTCCTCCTCGTTTAACTCTCTCTCTCTCTCTCTCTCTCTGCATGCTGTTGTGGATCTTTACTCTGTTAGCCGCTATCCTCGTGACGCAACTCACAACCCCCTACATCCGCATCGCTCCAGCTGCAGGCGACAGCCAACTAACAGGTCAGACACTCACCCTGCCAAGACTGTCTCCCTTCATCCGCTTCCATTACTACCTCCATCACAGCCCATCCGGGAGAACGCACACACGCACGCACGCATGCACGCTAGCGCGCGCTCAGGGCACTACAGCCCTGATGCAACATCAGGTTTTGCTCTCACACTTACGTGAAAACAACCATGTGAACACATGGATTCCTATCCTGGATTCTCCAATAGCTTCCATCAACACATTGCCCGTGTCTAATATGGTTGTTATAGAGCATGTACAGAGGTATGCGCACACACACACACACACACACACACACTGTCAGTGCCATTCAGTGGCTGGAGAAGCGTCTATAAGACACAGCAGTAAGAAATCCCGCACACACACTCAGTAGAGCAGCCTGCCCTATTTCTCCCATTTGTCATTCCAAACTCGCATCACAGGAAACCACTCTATTCTTAGGTGACAGAGATGGGTTGACATGGTTTCACATTACATTGTAAACACACTAAACACACACACACACACACACACACACACACACACACACACACCTGAACCTGTGTTATCTGTGGGAGAGTAGAAGCAGCGTTGGACCTTTCCTATATTGCTTCCCTGAGGCTATCTCTACCCAGCAGGCATTGAGGTACATACAGCTCCCACATTACCAACCCAGCACTGCCTGATGGGTGCTCAGAATAAGCAGGTGCAGAGGTCTGGATGGAACACCAACACTTTACTGTCAAGGTTAAATAAAGTTCGAATATCCATAAAGCTTTACAATACTAACGTCAGTACTGCACTGCATCAAAGCAAGTGGTCATGTTCACTTCACGTAGTCCCTACTTTGAAAGACTATACTCAGCACTCAATTTACACTCAGGACTTTATACTGAGTACTGACTTTATACTCAGTACTGACGCTTTTCCACTAGGGCACCAATGTTTAGTTAGGGTTTCCTAATGAACTCAACCATTATTAAGGTTGAATAACATTTCACCTTTGACCCTTGACCTTTTTAGGGGCGGCAACACACAAACCAAACGCGGTGGAGCCGGAGAAGCAGACGGACCACACTGTGAAGATCGCCGGTGTCATCGCTGGAGTCCTCCTCTTCGTCATCATCTTCCTCGGTGTGGTCCTCCTCATGAAGAAACGGTAAGCACTGTGAGACACACACACACACACACTAGGGGACCATATAGCACTTTTTACACTGATTTAAACTCTGATGTTAAAGTTTTTCTAT
>JAOXYF010000004.1:3212811-3222811 GCA_028565775.1 Sternarchorhynchus goeldii
GGGGGGGTTGTTGGAACATGCTTTGTTTTATCAAGGGCAAACCAATCAGTGATTCAGTAACCAGTTATAGCACCTTATGAGTATCTGCCCCTATCTCTCTCTCTCTCTCTCTCTCTCTCTCTCTCTCTCCTCTGTGAAATTAGGGAGCAGTGCTCACAAGCACTGTGTGTGTGTGTGCTGGCAGGCACGTTCATCACACTCTTTGAGGCAGCCGTTCATTTATCTAGACGTGCAACAGTGTTGTTGTCTGATCTGGGCAGCAGGGCAGGTGTTGCCATACGACGCTAAACGGAGTAAACGGGATGGATGGAGACACACAGCCTGAAGTCCTCGTGACTTCAGTTGTAGGTCACCCACCTCAGAGCCTGGTTCTCCAGCTCCCAGAGCCTGGTTCTCCAGCTTCCAGAGCATGGTTCTCCAGCTCCCAGAGCCTGGTTCTAATTCTGACGCTAGAATTAGATTTTTGCAAAGTGCAGCTGCAATAGGACATGATTACGCAGGATACGTTAAGTACACAGACGGCAGATGGATCCAGGACCGCAGGTCTTCCTCATCGATCATCCGTGATATCTGATCCAACAGTGCACACCACACTGCCTTGGCACCGTCTCAATGTTTCAGGGGCTCTGTGGTCTGTAGAAACTTTCAGTATTACTGTGCTCTGTGGGTTTGGTGCGACTACTCCCCAGGGCTTTCTAAATCACGTTAAGACCTACTCCCGAAGGACATGTGTTCCAGAACTCACAGCCTCAGGTGTAAGCCCCGCCCCCCCCCAATCGTCTGTCAGTTTGGCTGGGTAATTTTACCTCATTTGCATTTTCTTGTGTACTGGATCCTCTTGAAAATAAGGGCTGGCCAACTGAATTAGAGTCTGATAGATATGGATCCACCACAGCACAACTTGATTAGGACTTACTCCTGCAATCCCGTTCAAGGCTGTTTGGCTTTGCTTACCTGATATACTCATTATTCTATTCATTCCCCACATTTCAAAGTCAGCAGTATGATTATGAGATACTCTACCAGCTATACCAAGGAGAAACAGGGGTTTTGAAAGAGTGGTATTATAATTACTAAGAGCGGGCTTCTCAAAAGGGTCTTGGTGGGACTCTGATTATAATTATATCGGAATTTAATTGTGACTCTACCCTCTCCATCTCAATCAAGCTGCGATCACTGTCTTCCATTTTTGATTAGCGTAACGTCAGTTCGTATTTTTGATTAGAGTTCAAATAATATTCATTTTCTCTTTCTTCTATAACCGCGAGCACCAGCAACACAGTAACATATTTTGAATGTTTCTTATTACCTTGTGATTTTATTGCCACGTTCACTTGTTTTTATACAGCATTTTGGGTTACAAAGCATTTTGAACCATTTTCACAATCTTGGCTTTGGGCAGAAATACTCAAGTACATTTAGGAAAGGCATAAAAGTTAAAAGTCTTATAACATGCAAAGCTGAGTTCATGATTGTGAGGTGAGGGAGGTGAGGTACGCAAAAGCTGCAGCACATGTCGTGTCTCCTGAAGGAAACTTGCCAAGAAGCGTAAGGAGACTCTGACGAGCACCAGGCAGGAGATGACGGTGATGGTGAACTCCATGGACAAAAGCTACACGGAGCAGGGCACTAGCTGCGATGAGGCGCTCTCCTTCATGGACACGCACAACCTGAACGGCCGCTGTAAGTCCCACCTTCAACCCACCTTCCCCCCCACGCCTCCCTGCCCGTGAGGGACACGGGCCGTCCATGGCGCCGTGTTCTGCACAGCAAGTTTCTCTGTGTTGAATTAACTGGTGCTGTGTTTGTGTGTGTGTGTGTGTGTGTGTGTGTGTGTGTGTGTGTGTCTGACACTCTTCGACACTGTTAATTTAGCAATGTGGATTTGTCTGTGAAGCAGCAAATTAAACTGTAGGGCCCTCACAAAACAAAACAAAAACAAGCTACCTGTTTGCAGTCTTAATCTTTTCCTGGTAAAATCGATGATCTGTTTTGGATATTCCACTCTGTGTTTGTACATATCGTGTTTGTGTGTGTGTGTGTGTGTGTGTGTGTGTGTGTGTGTGTGTGTGTGTGTGTGTGTGTGTGTGTGTGTGTGTGTGTGTGCTACTCCCCCTGTCCCTGACCGAGCCCTCTGTCTGTGTGAGGAGGCGCAGGCCATTCTGTGCAGCCATGGAGTGGCCGAGGCTGCTAATCTCAGCACGCTAACTTCAGCCCGCTAGCCACCAGCCTGCTAGCTGCCAGCTCGCTCACAGGAAGCGCTCTACCTGCCAGCCCGCTAACCTCAGCAGGCTAACCACCAGAGCGCTAACCTCAGCATGCTAGCCACCAGAACGCTAACCTCAGCATGCTAGCCACCAGAGCGCTAACCTCAGCATGCAGTCCAGGAGGGCCCTTGGTCCTCCATGCTCTGGTGATTATCCTGCTTCACTCATGAATTCTGAACCTGGCAGTTAACTGATAAGTCAGAGCAGGTCTGCGGAGTAGTGAAGTCTACCCCCCCCACCACACACACACACATACCTCACATCACCCCACCCCACTCCCTTGAGTCCCAAATGTATAAAACACAAAACATCACACAGAGGGCCTCCTCAGACGTGTCCTCGGCTGGCTGTCTGTGAGGCAGCTCCAGACAGCTTTACTGATCCGCTGATGTCAGCTGGGGCTTTGGGGGTTAAGCTCCGCTAACGGATAGACCAGCTGTGCAGGCAGGCCAGGACAGAGCTACCACCGCCCTCTGGACCTCCTGGACGTACTGGACTTTGAGCGTCATATATTGTGATGCAAGAAGACAAATTAAGGGAATATTCTAACGTTTAAGGAATATTCCTTAAATGAAATGCTAACTAACTGACCTCCACAAGTTTCTGTTCTCTTTAAACCATGTTAGCAACCTCAAAATATGCTGTGTGTGTGTGTGTGTGTGTGTGTGTGTGTGTGTGTGTGTGTGTGTGTGTGTGTGTGTGTGTGTGTTGTCCTGTAGCTGGATCGTCTCCTTGTTCTCTCACCATGAAGACCAATGCTCTAAGCACGACCCTCCCCAACTCCTACTACCCAGGTAACCCTGCGAACCCTGAGCTAACCCTCTCTTTTTCCTGTACTTCCTGTACACCCTAACCTGTGAGAAGCTCTGCAAAGACAAACTAAAAATCCAGTTCCTCGGTTAGCACCTTACCACTGTAATAACTGACCAGTGTGCAATTTCCTAATGCTAGCAGATTAATGTCAGCTCCAAAATGGCTTTCTGTGTGTCAGCCATGAACTTCCTCCCCTATTCCACCTCTCTCCGTTTTGTGTTTATGTTCTTTTTTTTGACTGGAGATGATTCGTCACTGTAACTACGCTGGCCCTTGCTATTCTGTTCCTCTCTTTCTCCCTGACCTGCTGATGCTCCTTCTCTCTCTCTCTCTCTCTCTCTCTCTCTCTCTCTTTCTTTCTGGCCTGCTTCCAACAGATCCTTTTGTGCCCACTGCTATCTTAGGTGAGAGCAATCTTCTGTTTATTCTTCACATACCACAGCTAGTCTCCTCTTTATCATAGTCACACACTCCTACAGTCAGAAAGTCAGAAGCAGTGTGCTGAAGTACAGACACCAGACGGGTTTTTTTTTCTCCCCATTTGGTTGGTTGCAGTTTTTTTTTTCCTATAAAAATGGCTGCCTCATCTTCATACCTGCCTGTTGCTTCTCCCTTCTCTTCCTGTTTCCTGCCGTCAGTGGGCGGGGCTTCCCGGGCTGAGGCTGGTTTCACTCCATCCCATCCGCATTGCGTGTCGTGCGTGTGATGTCACATCCTGTCTGACGTCTCATTTGCATGGACAGACGTGTGGACTGGATGTGGGGGGAGTGGATTAAAAAAAAAACAACAACAGCACCAAAAACGGAATACGAGAAAAAAAAAACAACAAAAGTGGGAAACGCCCCCCCCGCCAACCCCCCAACCCCCGCCAAAAAACTCACTACTTTCCACAAGTTTCACTTTGGCGAGAGATAGCTTCTGATGTTATTTCTCAGAAAAAAGTGTGGTGTTCAGTTAAAGAGTAGGAACAAACAAGCTTAGCACTGGGCCCCTCTTCCCCCATCTTCTCCACTCTCGCTCCCATAGCAACCTCCTCTTCAATTCCTTTTAATGTCACTCTTGCCTCCAGCTAGTTCCCACTGCCCCCTCTTGTTTTTGTGTTCCTCTTTTGCTAGTGTTTATTCATTTATCTCATGATGAAATAGAATAATAAAACAATGCAATTTTTTGCCACACCATTGCAGTTTTCTGTTCGAAAATGCACCAGATCCCTGTTTCACTAGTAAAGTCAGAGCCCATTTTACAGTTTAATGGAAACTTGGCATGAAGACATATTAAAAGTGCACCTTATTAAATAGGAAAAAATGGTCTAAAGTCTTGTAAACAGGAGCTTAGAGAGGCGTTCTGTGCCATACGGTAGTAGATTAAACGCGAAAAAAGAACAAGGACGTAAACGTCACAGTAGAAACCAAGAAATCTAGCTTGAAATCTAGAAGAAACCTAGAAAAATCTAGAAGAAATCTAGCTTGCACTTAGAAACCGCAGAGCAGATGTTCCTGAAACACTCACAAGTGTAGTCTACTTTACTGCATCTGCAATACAGGAGGAATTATAGCGGTACAAACTTGGACAAAGAAAGATTTTCATTTAGAACATTTTCAAATTACACATAACCTTCAGTGCCTAGAATACATGTCTGTATCTATTTTGAAATTCATTTCCTCTCCTTGGCTGTGTGTGCAAACACTTCTCCCCTTCTGGTGGCCGTAGAGACATAAGAACCACAGCAGGCTGCTGGCCACAGCTGGAGTGGGAGTGGGAAATGCTCTTTGGTGTATTGTTGCTTATACCCTCTCTCGCTCTCTCTCTCTTTTTCTTCCCCTTTCTCTCTCTCTCTCTTTCTTTTGACACTTTCTTTTCACGTTTAACCTCTAATGTATCTGCGTTAAAAAGTCCCCATTAATGGTAAGTTCCTCAGTCTGCCCGGTGTTTTGAGGGAAGAACGTTGTGTGTTCCATAAAAAGGTGTTCGCCATCGCCCTCTCTCGTCCCGAACTCCACCCCCCACCCCACCCCTCCATACACACGCAGGCACGCGTCCACACGCACCCCCGCTTCATCGCGTGTCCTTAACCGTGTGTGCATAGCCGATGACATGTCACGACATCACATGCCAAAAAAAAAAACCTCCCAGCGAGGTCATGAGTGATGCGAGCACATGCCCCGTCACCTCAGAGCCTTCTCCACCGTGGAGGATCTGCTTGGCCACCTCCCTCCATGTCCACCAGAGCCATCTTCCACGCTCATTCCCGCTTTCTGTGCTTGCCTTGTGCTTGGGAGGCGTGGCTTTGGGGCATCGGCCATTGTGATGTCACGCATCCCCATCATGCTTTGCTGTACCTCATCCTGCCCTAGAAATGAATTTCAGGTGCAAAGGGCTGAATGTCAGTGCATTGGGTCACACACTGTAATAAGAAACACTACAGAGACAGGCAGACCCGAGCAGATTACGAGCAGAGCCACTCCAAGGGTTTCATCGAACTGTACGATGTAAACGAGGAAGCGTTTCATGAGCAAAAAGGGGAGACCGGAACGTTCCACCCACCGTATTCACCCATTCACTCCCTCCCCTGCCAGGTTGTCGTGTTGTGATTCATCCGTCTTCACAGATTGAACAGCTAGAGAAGGACACTTTCTTTTACAGTACAACTTTTATTTCTAAAGTTGTTTTATTTGCCTGTGAATTCTGTAAGCATTTACTGGTATTTACGAACGTTAAGGAAACTTTGACTCGAAATTATATTTCGTCAAATTTGGCAAGTAATTTCCAAACTCCCACAATGCTGTTCTGCGCTTACGAAGTGTAACAGATACGGTAAAAGAAAGTGTTCTGTTAATGGTGCCGGTGTTTTACGGGGGGGGTCTGTTCCCGCTGTGGTGACCCGGTTGCCGTTCTCCCTCGCCCCATTCTACCTTGCAGACGAAGCCCAGACGGCGGCGAGCGACACGGGGAGCCTGGCGCAGCCCCACCCGGCCCACTCCGCCCACTCCCTGCGCAAACGCGATGCGCCCGACGTGCCCTACCAGACCGCCCGCCTCCACCCGGCCATCCGCGTGGCCGACCTCCTCGAGCACGTCACTCAGATGAAGTGCGCTGAGGGCTACGGCTTCAAGGAGGAGTACGAGGTACGGCCCTCCCCACCCATTCTTTTCTGCCTCCTTCCGTTGCTCTCCTCTGTGTGTGTGTGTGTGTGTGTGTGCACGTTTGTGTCTCAACATTTCCTTTTTTACGTTCCCTTTTATAAGCTCCGCCTGTCTGTGACTCTCTTTCCCCAGACGCACATGGCTGTAGATCATTTTAGACCCATAATGCATCTCCCAATCGTGTTTAGTTGTGTTCTCTTTCCTCCTCTCTCTCTCTCTCTCTCTCTCTCTCTCTCATCCAGCGTTGTCACAATGCGTGGCTTTGTAGTTTGTGCACCAAATATGCCATCACCTTCACGCAGAGCTCCCACAGGAGCCATGTTCAACCGGCAGGCAAAACATTGGAGAGAGATAGAGGGGGGGGGACTGCTTCTACTGTGTGCTGTTTCTGTCACGCAACCACTACACTGTTGTCATGAGTCATCTCATGCTTTGAGAACATGAATGAGTCCACACACTGTACACACTTCACACTCTCTAATCTGACTGCTGTTGACACAAACATGAGATTTTTGTCAGTGAATATTGATATAGAGGCGCCAACGCACACAAACACTTAGTAACTATAGGCCTTTCTCTCTCTCTCTCTCTCTCTCTCTCTCTCTCTCTGTGTCTCTCTCTCACTCTGTCTCTGTCAGTAATCAGTAATTATCTTCCCATGTGTACGAGACGTTTAGACAGGCAGAGGAGTAAAGTAATGGAGCCACTGTGAGTGTCACCTGTCTGGGCTCTGGCTGTGTGTGAGGGGCTGTGGACGCCCTCCAGGCCTCATCCATAATGCATTGCAGCACGGCAGGACAGCCCAGCTACACAGTCACCCGTGCTGCCGTCCTGCATGCAAAAAAACAACACACACACACTCACGCACACACGCAAACTTAACAATATGACTTGCGTTAATATAGCCAGGAGAGCTTTATATAAAAAGTGTTTGTCCTGTACAAAACTACCCTTGTTTTTATGCGTGGCACTCATAAAGCCTGTGAGCGCGGTGTACTGCCCTGAGTGTGTGACGTCCTTGTGCTGGTGGCATGGTGTCTTGCTCAAGCAGGAAGTGCTGTTCTCTCCTGTCAGCACTACTCACTCACACGGTGTGTTTCTCTCTGACCTTTCCTCTCATGGTCTCATGTACCTTTGCTATGGATCAGATCAACGAGGTAAGAACACATTCATTTGGATTCATTTGGAAATGTTACTAAGCTAGACCCTTATTTCCCACTGTTCTAGGGTTAGCTAGCACTTAGCAACACTGTGCGACTGCACTGTTAAGCCCTTGTCTGTTATTGTGCAGCAGGGGGAAGTTCGGAGGTTATAAGTATATAAGTTCATAAAACAGTGGATTCTGGGATGTAGCTGCTGTTTTCATGTCATGTGTGAAGACTTTGACTTGTTCTGAAAGCATTTGAAAGCGTGTAGATGTTCATACAAACGTGTGGCATCGCCGAGACTCATCGACTGCCCCTGCTCTGTGGATTGTGGCTGTGAAGTGTTCTGTGTTGTAGCCATTCCCCCACCCCACCCCACCCCACTTGTGTTTGACCCTAGCCAAAAACTACTCCATCCCAAGCACTTGGCGAACGCTCTCGCGCTGACCGGCATGCTCTCTCGGCCGCGCTCTCGCGCTGACCTGCATGCTCTCTCGGCCGCACTCTCGCGCTGACCTGCATGCTCTCTCGGCCGCGCGTCTGACGTCTGGCGAGATGCAGGACTGGATGTTGTTAGTGTTTTGTATCAGTTACACTATCGGCTCCCGGGTTTCGTTCACGTGCTGCGTTTCGTCCCACGCGTCCGAATCTCTTTCCTCGCGTCGTGTTAAATATCACGTTGCAATGGCTCCCCTGAGCCCCGGGTCTCAGCCGAGTCTGATCCCGTTCGCTCCTCTGGAAGCTGAAGAGGAACGTGCCTATCGCACACGGATCTGGCGGCCCAGCCCTGGGCCTCATTCCCTGGATGATATTGTAGGTTAAGAGACCTAGAAAGGGTTAATCTTTTAATTTCAGCATCTATATGTTGTTCTCATAAATAATGAATTTCACAGAGATTCTTAAAAAACATTCAAACATGCATTAAAATTTTAAACTATTTTGTGTTTTATGTATATATAAATATTAAATATAAGTTCAATAAATTATACGTAGTTTTTATGGGTTATATATGTTTTTGAACATTCACAGCAATAATGCAAACTGAGTGAATAGATTTGAAAGTTGAAGTAGCCAATATGAGCAAAATATCCCAGCCAGAAGAACAAGCGATATCACTCTTATCACTCTCATCACTCTTATTACTCTTATCACTCTTTCCATACTGAGAACATGTAGCCTTTATAGCTCAGGAGTGAGGTTTTCCCATGCAAGTTCATTCTAGGAAATCACATCAGTAATTGTGTTTCGCCTGCCGTCTCCGCGAGGCCGTGCAGAAGGAGAAACGCTCGTCATTCTCTCCTCCTGTTCGAGGAGCATCTTTGAGTTTGTATCCGAATTGTTCTTTCCCTCGGCTAACGGTTGTTTCAAAGACGAAGCGTAGCTACCAGAACGTCCCAGTAACGGGGAAAAAAAAACTGCAATTAAAATACACATTTTATCCCTTTACAGACTAGAAGTCAGGGAAGCATAAAAAAGAATACAGTCACACAAAGCTTTATTTGATGTTCATCTCTCTCTTTCTCTCTCTCTATCATATAATTTTTATTATATATATTATATACAATATTTATATATATATTATATATATAATTTTTTCTCGTTTCTCTTTTTTATAGTCAAGTAAATATTTTTTATTACTCTTAAACAATCTGACTTTCTTTCAGAGTCCAGGTGAACTTTAGTTGTCTGAGTTGTTCCAGCGTTGTAAAACACCCCAGATGGGGATGGACGCGCTCTAGCGTTGGCAGCAGTAGATGCCCTGATATGTCATGCATATGTGCTGCCTGAGCCTGGGTGGGTTGGCAGTAGTGCTGAATCTGCGCTGCTCTGTGAGTCACTGTAAGATTCCCTTTGTTCACTCACACATCCATGGAAGACCTTTTTCCGTCAGATGTCTGACGAGGTCTCGTGTCGTATTTTCATCAAGCGTAGATTAGAAGCCTGCCTTAATACACGTGCTGGTCACATTTACATCTCTGCACAGTGCAAAAGGTGAGGGGTTTAGATGGTCATCACCTACGAAGACGAAACGCCAGCATTTTTCGCTTCGTCTGGATCTGCCCTGGCCGTCTGGCTTCCACTGGTCGTAGGCAACGTGCCCCTGGGACGCGCTGGCAGAGCAAACGCACTACCACCGCCTTCAGACTCCTTCATGCTGTTGTTGTTGTTGTTGACTCCAGTAAAGCAGGTTTGCCCAGTGTGGCATGGCAGGGTTCTTTGAACACCCTGCGCTGTATGAACTATGGAAATAAATTACCATAATTTGACTTAATTGTGGCACAGTAGCTAAGATCACAAAGATAATCTGACAGCATGTGAGTGCCCCATTTTTTCAAACCCAAACACCCCCCCCCAACCAACACACACACACACACATTTACACTGGAACTGTACAAGCAAGATGGGCAGCGTTCAGGCTTTCACCAAGGGAGATATTTGAGTGTAACACGTTGGTCCTCTCAGGCTGGTAGCTGTGCTGGGAGGGTCACTTGGGGAAGGGTTTGGACGTGACACGCACCAGCCGGTTGTTCTAATGGACTGTGATTTTGAAGCTCCCTCTCCTGCACTCCCCCCTGCGCCGTCTCGTCAAATAAAGATCCTTCAACTCCCTCTCCCTCTTTCCCTTCCCTTT
>JAOXYF010000004.1:3258685-3275743 GCA_028565775.1 Sternarchorhynchus goeldii
GAGAGAGAGAGAGAGAGAGAGAGAGAGAGAGAGAGAGAGAGAGAGAGAGAGAGAGAGAGAGAGAGAGAGACAGGAGGCGAGAAAGAGGGAGTGTGAAAGGATGTCTGTCTGTTTTCCTCTCTGTCTTCTTCTCTTCCTCTAATCAATCAGGTGTTTTTTGTCGTCCACATGCACTGTATCCCAGCATGCACTGGGGCATGGCTCATCAGAGCTCAGCAGAGCTGGAAAAGTAGACGTCCTTTTAACTGCAGATGAACATGGAGGGAACACACTGGAGCCAACTGGGACCAGAACGCAGGTAAGAGCAAGTGATGTTCTCACTGTATGGGGCTACAGAGTGTAGGGCTGCATATACACTCTCTCTCTCTCTCTCCCTTTCTCTCTCACTCTCTCTCTCTCTCACACACACACTCTCTCTCTCACTTTCAGAGAGTGTGTAAGCAGAGAGTGTAAGCAGAGTGTGTAAGTGCCTCAGTGCTCAGGGAATCCAGTCACACCCCCATAGAGCCACTTCAAAGACGTCCTGCATTCATTCATTCATTCATTCATTCATTAATTGTCCTTTGAATTAATATCAGGGGATCACAATCTGGGTGCCACAAGTGAAAGAAGAACCAGTGAAGCATGAAGTGTGTGTGCCGCGCGTGTGTGTGTGTGTGTGTGTGTGTGTGTGTGTGTGTGTGTGTGTGCGTGTGTTGATTTTGTTTTTTCAGTTCATTAGACACTCAGACAAAAAAATAACATTTGGTTAGAAAAAGAAAAGGGAAACACAGGAGAGTTGAGAAACACCGAACGGTCCAGAAACAGAGAGTGGACGTGCACTGGAGACGTATGCGGTGATGACTCAGCTCTTCCCTGCACTGAGCCAAGTCTTTCTGCCCGTTACCCATTACAGCCTTAATGAAAATGAATTTCTGGATGGGATCAGAGATGCTCTGGTCTGAACAGAGAAAACATTGCTGGAACTCTGAGCGCCTGAAGCACAACACTGTTAATGAGGGCAGCTTGGGAAATGTTCACTCACACTCTCCACTACGCTGTGATTTTGCAACACCGTGGAAACTCTTCTGTAAATCTGTTAGTAGTTTGTTGATTAACGGATATTACGTAATTATTATTGTTTTTGTTTATTGTTGTTGTTGTTGTTGTTACTTAATGAAGTTAAAAACCTAAAATTTTTCAGTATTTTGCCAATATTGTACTTCATACAGTCACACCAATAAAGCCCCCTTGACTTTACTGAGAAGGAGAGAGAGAGAAAGAGAGAGGGAGGAGAAGAGAGAGAAGCTGAGAGAAGGAGAGAGAGATAGAGAGGGAGGGAGGGGGAGGGAGAGAGAGAGAGAGAGAGAGAGAGGGAGGAATCAGGACAGCAGTGGTGCATCTCTCTGCCTGCAAGCCATCAAAGGCATGACTGAGAAACACATTCCAGCAGGAAGACTAGGCCTCTTGTTTATTGATAAGCGAAAAGGTTTCTCTCACTCTCACTCTCTCTCTCTCACACACACACACACACACACACACTTTCTCCCACACGCAAACACTTTCTCTTATTCACACACTTTCTCCCACATACACACAACTCAACCCCTCCCACTCCATCCCCGGCAAAAATAAATACCGTAAAAATAATTAAAGCATTTGCAAGCATTTTAGCAAACAGCAGTCGCTCAAAAACCTACAGAAACGATCAGAAAAACAAACAACCCAAACACCTCAGACCTGACTTTCTCGGCGTGTCAAAAGTTATTTTCAGAGCACAACAACATCTCTCCGTTTTTCTTCGCTGCCGCTTCTGTGTTTGTTTTTATTATTATTATTATTATTATTATTATTATTATTATTATTATTCAGGCCTCCTTCTCTCTCTCTCTCTCTCTCTTTCTCTCTATCTATCTCTACCTCTCTCGCTCTCTTGCTATTGAGCAAGCTCCTTGCTAGGATAATGGTGCGCCCGCACACACCCACTTTATTTACACAAACAAAATCCTCCTCGCTTTCCAGGACAAAGGCAGCTAAATCTTTCATGTTTTGTGAGCAGTTGATTCTCTCTGTCTTCCTGGCTATTGGCCTGTGGATGAAACAATGGCCTCCGGAGAATAGAGGCACACTGTTGGAATGCTCCTCAATGAAACCAATTATTACATGTTGACTGCGTTCACCATGACAGAGCTGAAAGAACTGAGCTCGTTCAATGAGACTCCGCAGGACGCCCTTTCAAAATAAAAGAAAGCGAGAAAGAGAAAGAAGGGGGGGAAAAAAGGGAAAAACTTGATCCTTTTGCCTGTTTGTATTTCTGAGTTTTCTTTTCTTGCTCGCTGTAAAGTGAAAGTGCGAGAGAACAGGGGACGTTGCTCTTTGATGGCTTTAGTTACTTTTAATTAGCTAAATGAGGCTCGAGAATTGTCTGTCTTCCCGAAGTTAACAGCACAAGAGAATAGAGCGGATGCACTCAGCCAAGAAGGACTTTGTCAGAGGACTTTAATGGATTTGCACATTGCAACCTTACTGGTTGGGGCTGTAAACAGCCCCGTCACTATTTACTTGAGCAGTTTTAAAACGTTCCTTGTGACTTGGGTATCATGACAATCATAATAATGGGGGGAAAATCTATCAACATTTCTGGGGAAAAACCATGATATTAAGTAAATAAAGAGTGTGTGAGAAATGTACAATTAAGCAACAAATTTGGAAAAATGACTTTAAATACAAAGGCCTGCAAGGTTCCTGCTGTCCAAAGCCTGTCATTAAAGGCAAAGCATTTTCCAGACTCAAACAGAATGCATACTCTCCTGAGTAACACACACCGTCATTAAACTCCTAGCAAACAGTAACAAACACCTTGGGAAACTCTCCGCTACAGTACTGAGCAGCTACACTCAGCCGGGTCTGTCCTCTGCTTTGGGTTTTTCCCAGACAAATAAATCTAAGAACCCTCTCTTTGATCTGAGCACTTAAAGGGGCTCAACAATAGATCTGGAGCAGTCACCCGAACTAACACTCCACACTCCCTCGGCAGCTCCAGACTCAGCAAACACCTACTTCATCAATATTTGGTCAGAACTCCTCACTCCTGATACTGAAAAAAAAAACCCCAAAAAACGAGCCTTTCAGATTTTAATTGAGTACTATAAAAGGAAGAAGACACAACCAGAAGCCTTGACAGCAGAGCGAAAGCAGAGTGAAATACGGCCCCTATCCAGCCAGCTCACAGTCAAGAAAGTAGTAGAACAAAGAACACTTCCCTCTGTGTCAAGTGGCCCTCTGTACACAGCAAGGAACACTCACAACACTGCAGTGTGATGGTGTGCACACATTTGCATATGGACAAAGGGCCGAGTTCATTGTTTGTTTATTTGTCAGTTTAGATAAATACAAGCCATGACAGTGTTACTTTCATTTTATATTCATGTTCGTACAGGCATTTCTTTTATACCTATCATTATACCTTTAATTGTTTTATTGCTTATCTTTGTTATACAATTATTTTTGTTATATTTAATGCATATATTTATATGTTTTAATATAAACACTGATTGTAATTCAGTAATAAGACGTCTTTGCAAAATATCGCAGTAGGAGTCGTTTATAATCGCTTACTAATCAGCCTGTGTTACACAGTAAAAACATCCACAAACTTTGTACCCAAGAGCAAACACTTTTGGTTCTATTTAAGCTGTATTTTAACTCTGTTCTCTGCCAAGATAACATGACCTGAACTGCAACTGAGTTTAGTATACCATATGTGTAAAAATCGACTCTTTCAAAAATTCTAACAAAATCTGTAGGCTGTTTGAAAAAGAAAACATAACGAAAGTCGTTTGTTAAACTAATTATTAACTGATCTGCATTCGCGATGTCCGCGCTAGAAAAGAGCGAGCGAAAAGGCCAGTGAAGGATGAATGCGCGCCCCAGGCAGAGAGGAAGGGGGCGGGATTTGTCTCGAGATGAAAGTGGAGACGAAGAAAGGGCTCGATTTAATCTACTGGACAGGGTTTTCACTGCGAGCGCCGAGTATAATGTGCTCCGATTGTAGCGTGGCCCATGGCGCGAGGCGATCCCACTGCGTCCCGCCGGACCAGTGGATCGCCAAAGTGTTTCTCTAGACTTGACGTCTAGAACAAACTCGACTGCTCAAGAATTTGAGGAGTTGGAGGTTATAAAAACTCAGTCGCTGTAGCAGTTTCCAAGTTTAAACAAAGATATTTTGTCAGTGGGGGAAACAGGTATAGCCACAAGGCTGTTACTGGCTTTATTTAACAGAACATTTTGTCATTAATATGTCATTAGCTAAATAGGCCTACATATTTTCTTATCCATTCTATGCCTAAAGAGGTTTAAATGGAATTTCACTAACAAGTACCATAAGCATTTCAGACTGTTGTTTTTTTCAGTTCCAGTTGTTTACACATCTTTTATGCAAAGCTTAAATGCAGACACTCTTTGTGTATTTTTGTACACCGAACTTTTACATACTTTTTACATATATTTTACACACACACACACACACACATATACATATAATATATATATATATATATGTATATATATGTATATATATATATATATATATTATATATAATGTTTTATTATTTATTTATTTTCAGTAGGCCTGCTGAATTTAACAGCCAGAAGCCTCTCGTTTTAGTCATAAACGTAAAACTGTATCTAAATCTTCAACAGGTCGGCTATCAACAAGTGTTAAGAAGGGTTTTGCTCATTTTGGTTTCAACTTAACCGCTTTCACAGAGTTATTGTTCCTCTGAATTGTGAATGGCATTTTAAGCTGAGAAGTCTCCATGGAGATATTTTGTAGATGAAAATAGACATTTTATCGAGGCCGCGCAGTCTATAAACCTACTCTGAGACTCGGCTATAGTCCTTTCTTGAATAATTCATCTTTCATTGGCCGTCCATAATGTCTTCTCTGCGTCTTTTGTTGGACCGTTTTTTCTTCCTTTCTCTCCAAATTTTGAAAAGGTTGGTGTCTTTTGTAAGCACCAAGCTGCTGCGAGGCGAGGCTTTGTCCGCGTGAAACCGAAGCGTGAGGCTCATGGACTCTCGCGCTTTTGTCTCCCAAGTTCATCTTCAAGTGTCCGATTGTGCACCGCAGGGCCGTCTTTTTACCGTCTTTTTACCGAGCGGAATTCTTGGACAAATGTTTGATTAACTGATTCAGACAGTTTGCCTCCTGGACCGTTTCGTTAACCTGGAACTTTCAAACTACTATCCAGAAGCCTATTTTTACATATGAACAGTTGCTTTAAATCTTCCAAATATTACATAACACAGAAAAAAAGATAACCTCGACTTTTGATCAACAATTTGTCTACCTGGATTTGTGGAACTCGAGTATTAAACCTACCTAAACTGACGGCAGATCAGTCTTCAGTGCCCCTTAAATATTTTAACCTTTCAAATTTCCTTAAGGTAAATCAATCAGTGCAATACTGCTTTCCAAATAATACGTTGCGCACATACACATTACTCAATTATAACAGTAATAGTATTACTAACTATAGTAATATTACTAACTGCTATAATAACAACAACGACAACAGCAACAGTAATAATAATAATAATAATAATAATAATAATAATAATAATAATAATAATAATAATAATAATAATCGTTAGGCAGTGATACTTTGTGGTGATGTTACAATACCAACTTGTTGTGTAACGCTAATAAAACTAAGCAGAGATCTGTACACTTGTTATCATAGCCACATCAGTAACTGCAAGATGTTGGACATCCAAGTAAAAAAATGGAATAAACCAAAAAGGAAATTAATCGAAAAGTAAATTAATCAAAACTTACATCTGTCCGCGAGAATACCGTCGATGCTGTGTTTCGCGCGCCTTTCGTTTTCTTCCAACTCCCTTTTTTCAATCTCATCATCGTCATCATCGTCGTCTCCATTTCCGCCGAACTTGCATCGCATTATACGGCTGATGGAGCTCACTGTACAGAAACCAACTTGTTACTGTGCGATAAAGAGGACGTTTCTCCAACGTTAATGCAATTTGCACAAAACTATAACAGGATTTGCAAGGCAGCGTTTTCCAACCAGCACTGGCTAGAGTAAAATCTACTTAGACATTTTTTTTACAAGAATGTTTTCTGCCTTCATGTTGATTGCTTTTTATAAAGAAATATTAATTAATAACTATTGGTGCCTTAATAATGGCGGTATTTAATAATTTCTACTAAACATGAATTACTAAACCACTTTAAACTTACTAAAAATATCACCTTAACTTCTTTAATGTAGGCTATTTGTCAGAACTACGCGTGTGTAGTATGATGTGTTTTAAAAGAAAAAAAGTAAGCGATTCAATCCGCTGCTTACCTGATGGCACGTTATTTCTGTCACAGATGCCGTCTTTCAGAAGCTTGTCTCTGATCTCCCAACTGAACATGCCCGGGTTCTCTCGCTTGTACTCCTCGATTTTTCTATCCACGTCAGGATTTGTGTTTTGCTTTTCATGCGAATGAATAATAATAACACAGGAGATTAATTTTATTGGCAAGGGATGAGATACAGGTGAACAGAATCAACTAACCATCTGGAAGTTGAGAATTCAAATCCTTCTCCAAAAGTTTACTGGCTTTTTTTCTGTCCCAGAGTACAAAAACAAGAGCTTTTTATATGTTCAACAGAATTTAGAAAATGCTTTCGTTAGAGTTAATAAACGTGTTATGTAAACAATTAAAATATTTAATTATAAATGTTTCATTAAATGTATAAATAAATATATATACCTTACAGAAATAAATAGATAAATAGGGGCATATAATCTATGGTCGCTTTTAACATTTACACTTTACATCAGCATTTTCAAGTAAAATGTATAGACATGCAGAAATGTGACTTGCACATTTTAGAAACGAAACATACACTTATATAAAACAAAATGCTTGTGTAGTACACTGTAATATATTCAAAAGCCATTTTCTTAACGGTCCTGAAGCTGTGAAGCCTGCGTGGACTACTAAATCACCAACGGCAACAGTTTTTATCCAGTGTGTGAGTCTTACGAAAAAAAAACAGAGTAACTGTCGTGACTGAAAATAGCTTTTGTTCAGTTGTTCCTTCTAAAGTTTACGCCAGCGTTCCTTTAAATCCTAAATTCTGTTGTAAAGGTGCCCCTGTAATGTTTTTACCTTGGGCTTGCTACCGCCTATTGCCCCGGGCCGGATGGACCCCGTCTCCTGATACCTGCACAGAATCTTGGACACACAACCGTGGGACACGCGCAGCTGCCGGGAGATGACGCACGGCCTTATCCCATGATGTGCCATCTCCACTATCTTGTGGCGGATGTGGTTGGGCAGAGGACGGCCGTTAATGAAGACCCCACCGAGCTGATTCACGCGACCCTGTCCTAACGGTGTGGAGACTTAAGGAGAGAGAACACATTTAAGCTGTGTAGCTTTTATTAAATGTCCATTGTGACCATAACAGCAACGCTGAATTAGGCTCTATAATATAAGCAAAATGTAAATCATCATCATCATCATCATCATCAACATCATCATCATCATCATCATATGTTGGTACCAAATCAAAGAGCAAATTATAACCTGTTGCTGTAACCACTTTCATTCCACTCATCTTCTAAAGACTTATTTTAGAATTTTCCTGGAATTTAGTTTGTCAGAGGTGATATGTTAGCGCTTTAAAATCTCCCTCACAGCGCAGTCTTCCAGCACGCTTTTGTTCAGGTCATAAGTCACAGAATAAGATTAAATATGCATATTTATCGTTTTGTCAAAGTGATTTTCAAGGAGGCTGTTTTTTTGTCATTGTAAACATACCCTACACAACTTCAAGACATTGCCCATCGTTTGAATGAGACGTGCGGATGAAAGCTCTAAAGGTGCAGGCTACAACGTTAAGACAAGTGTTGCCTTCCCTACCTTCCAAAGAGTAGCCCCCTCTGGGGTAGTTCTGCGGTGGCGTGGGGCGCATCATCCTAGGAATGCCCCCTGTTAAGGCGGCCATAGTCTGGATCCTCAGTCTCCGCCACCCGAGGACGGCGCGCTTAAAGCAGGATGGTTCTGTGCTGTTTCAGACTGGAACGCTTAGGGTCGAATGTAGGGACCTCTTCGACTGCTGTGGTAATACTGTATAACGTCCTTAGAAAATCAGCTTCTGGAAAAATACTTCCTTCGAAGTTCACTAGTGATATCCAGACGATGAAACACGAAATGGTGCTGATTCTGAAACAAATTCGAAAGTCTCTGGGGCACTCCGTTGTTGATGACACACTTGTTGTGGATTGAGTCGGCGGTCACTCGTGAAACATTTTATCAGTTGTTCACTTCTAGGCTCCTTCAACGCATCGAGGCCTGTGATTGGTTGAAAGTAGGAGGGTCCCGAGACCTGACAGTGCTTTCTGATTGGTCAAAATCCTGAAAGTTTCTTGCGCTGTGACCTCGAGGGTTCAAGGCGATGTGTCGCTGATTTAAAAAAAAAAAAACTCTACTACAAACTATGTTACAAAAATGATTTCTCGTCGATCTAATCACGAAGGAAAAAAAAGCTTATAGGGTCCTACATTGTCTTTTCCACGTGCGGCCACTGGATAGCCAGCAAATAAACAAACGAAATATATACATCGTGTATATATATATACGCCCAAAGCATACCAACTTGCAGTACACCAAATGTACACCAAACTCTGTACATAGTGGTTGCGATCTTATTGCTGACGCATTAACAGGGTACTCGGCCGCAATACTGGGCCGTCGAGCGCGAGGGTCTCAGCAGGGTATGACGCCGCGAGTGCCGTAAATACTGTCTGTAGAAAAGGATTCAATTGTGAAAAGCCGTTATTTATAACTCCGTGGCATTCCATAGACCTGTGCACCTTGTTCTCTCAGTCTGTTTTTTCTGTCTTTGAGTTACTTGGTCTACGCATGCAGTTCTCTCACTGTTCCTGTTTTACTCTCACTCTCTCACTCTCACTCACTCTCTCTCTCTCTCTCTCTCTAAGTTCCTCTCTTTTGTAGTTGCAAGAGCTCATTGAGACCCTCACGTCAGTCAAGTGGTCCCTCTTCATTCAAAACCTCTTGATCAATCACTAGACTGGAAGACTGCTATCAAACTAAACAAAAGTTCGCTTTTTTGTCTATCTCTCAAAGACCACAGTAGCGCGGGGATTCTTAGCATCCCACGACACTGTACACGTAACTTTTTCAGTTTTTTCTGTTAATGTTTTAGTACACTAATCGTAGCTAAACTTGTGTGGAGCGGGATCTTCTAAGACAGATAGCATCTGTGCTGTATTTGTGCGTATTAATGACTGTTATATTCCTATCGCGATAAAACGCTTTTAAAAAATATTTTTGTTCTTTTCCGTGTGAGACTAATGTGACAAATACGTTAGCTGTCATCGTGCATAATCTACAAAGATACACGTCGACAGTTAAATCACGGCCTCCTAGTGTCTAGGGACCGAGCGCCTCATCGCTGGGCAAAAATGTGGCTGATTCACGGCGCGCTCGGATGCTCGTGGATAGGCGTCCCTCTTTGCGCTCCGAAGTCCCAGGTGCTCTATAAATGGATTAGTGTTGCGTCATGGCGCGAGGAGCCTGCGCGCCCCAGGCCCGACTGGCCACAGAACAAGGCAAGAGACACTTTAACTGACACCGCGCACCGCTATGACTCACACTGCTATGAACACTCGTGCATGAAGAAAAAATCAGTTACATTTCACAAAACTGCAAAATAGGCCATAGTAAATATATAGGCAATATATATTCATATATATATATATATAATTTTTTTTTCAGTATATATAAAATATGCACAAATTTTCTGCATCTTTTACCATAGCACACATTACAGTTACTCTGGAATGTTTGGATGTGCATATATACAATATTATTCTTTTTTATTTAATAATAATAATAATAATAATAATAATAATAATAATAATAATAATAATAATAATAATTTGTTGTTGTGATAAATGCATTGTTGTTGTGTGCCATGCAAAACCAGATGAAATTGTTTGTTTTACGCTTAGATTCATGTCTTCTAAATCCCCTCAGAAAGAGCTCCTGAGCGCAAACAAGGACAGAACGAGAGGGAAATAAGATGTCCATTAAGCAGTCGTTCGCTACATTAACATCTCTCCCTCTTTGTGAACGTTAAAAGGAACTTCAAATGTTGTCTTACCACAGGAACGCGAGGACAATAGCGCGCGGGAGGGAAAGATGGTCAGAACACAGGAGTCCATTCACGTGCTAACAGAGAACTTGTTCTTATTCTAAAACCAAACTTCACAGGCGAAAACTTCTGAGGGCCGCTCGTGATGTTGCACTAATTCAGAATAAGGGACATCAGTGACCTCGGGTTTCCGCGTAGCCCTGGCCTCTGCCAAATGACCCCCTAGGTTTGTCGTTTAATTATGATAGTATATTGGCTCGCAAGTTAATTAACAAATAGGATAATAACTCAAATATATACGTAGCATATTTTTTTAGCATACGTATTTAACATAAGTCTACTATACGTTCAGGAATAATGTTGATATATGGAATGATGGTAACTTGATATGCTGGTGGGAGTTGAGACTCGAAAAATATAACAAAACAAAGCAAAATCACACAGAGAAGCTCTATCGTTAACACAATTGTGCAAACGTATGCTAAATTGCATACTAATAGTGCAGGTTTGTGATAATATTCATGAACCTGCGAAAGTGCAGTGTAAATTAACTCATTTATTGCAATTAGACGAAATAAATCTAACTTGCTCACTTGCTCGACCTACAAATGCAGTAACATGGATTGGATGTTTAATCGTTCAAATATTTGGATTTTTATGTTCATTTTGTGTTTATTGCAGCGTTCTCAGAATGACTAATAAACACTGCTGTGATGTTTTTAGCCAGACAAACAGGCCTCATTGGTGGAGCACAGCGGTCTGTAGCTGTAACTCAATTCCGTCATAAACTGAGCGGGCGATATGGACAGAGAGTCCGTTTGATTAGGCTTAAAGGGATATTGGATATGCATGTCAAATCAATTCTCCAGTGAAAAATCCAAGTCAGAAATATTCTCCGTCAGTGGAAGAAAAAAAATATCATAAATAAAGGAGTAAATGTCACATTGGGGAAAAAAAAGCAAACGCGTGCGGTTCGCTTGAATCTAAACCAAAATAACCCTGGAATGTGTTTTGCACAGGGTTGGAAGGACTTTATTAAATTCAAGATCTCTGACTTTAAATCTCCTACGCAAACTACACATACCAAACAGATTATTGCATGCTACAGATAACTTTACAGATTACTGAATTGCAATAGATTGTTGACCTTAGGAGTTTAGCTGACACTCAAATTAAGTATTTAATTTTGGGGTTTATCCTTTTAAAACTTAGTATATTGCTGTATGCAGTTCACGAAATCCTGATTTGGTCTTTTAACTTTCACTGGTCTGAACTGAAGACCTTTTGCCAAACCCGGTACGACATTTTCGTAGCATGTTTAGACTGTTCAAGTCATCTCGAGCCTAAATTATTTTACATGCGCCAACATGTTGAATGTTTGGTAGGACTTGTAGGATTTAAGTGTTTTCTACTATACTTCGTAGTGTTATAATACGTGGCCTCTTTTGTCAATAATTCGACTACATGCGTTGTTAAACTTCACGACTGCGCGATAGCTACAGAACGGCGTATAACTGCGCTTTTGATGGTGGTAAATGTCTTCTGTTTGGGTTTGGCATGGCGTCCGTTGATGCAGGGCTGTTTTCACAGTTTCTTTCAAAAGGACGCTCTCTTCTTTACTAAATAACTAATTCACAATGTATCGTTGTTTTTATTATTATTGTTTAATAATGATGTAGTTTAATAATTATATGTATGCATTAATAATGACGTACTGGCTATAAAGTGCGAAAGTGCAGCAGGACAAAAAACCTATTTGGGCCGATTGGGAGTTACATTTTGGGGGTTATTTTCCTGGTTTTAGCTTTTCTGTAAAATGCGCTTTGATAAGTCACAGTTTTCCTACTCATCGCTATTTAAGACCTCAATTTCTAATTTTAAACTGTGCTCATAATGGTTTTAATTACACGTTACGAGTGTAGCTTTAGTGTTTCTGTTATTTGAGGGTGTTAGGAAATTCAAAGTACAATAAGAGAGAAAGAAGCTTTTGGGAGGTTTCAAACTAAAGCGTTAGTTTTGCACGTGCCCCAGGGCATGCTGATGGCTTTACACGATGGTAGGGGGGACACGGAGTTTATTGCCCCCGCGGTGAACCTGAGCCCCGGGCCAATATCTTGGTGCTCCCGCGCTATGTCGGGCCCTCGGGTGCCCGAGGAGTCCTGCGGAGCTCTGTTCAACAGGTGGTGGACAGCGCGAGAAGTAGCACGCGAGACCGAGAGTCTATAGAAGCAGCTATGTCTTAAGCTGTGATCATTATGACCGTTCATAACTTTATTTGAAATGCTCAACTCTGTAATATGTATGATTACGCGAGTATTTATAAATACACCGTACTGCTACTAACATGCAGAATATATTCACATCTGGTGATTCCATCTGGGTATTCGATTGGCCCGAACGTGGCACCGTGACATATTTGTGTTCAGCAAACTCCTTGTAGTTCATATGCGCTTGGTGTTGATGTGTCCACGAGAGGGCGTAGAAATTGTGGAAGGGAAAAATACTGAAAAAAAAATCTCGCATATACACAGGCGCACACACCCGGGAAGGTCAAAATATCGAAAGAAGATCGATCGATATCTCTCTCTCTCTCTCTCTCACACACACACACACACACACACACACACACACACACACTTACACTCACTTATAAAAGGGTTTAATTTCCCCAACTATCATTATAAGCAGAGGAAGCGGCAGTTATAAGCAGATCATCGCAAATGTTTATGGGTTGGAAAGTTTAAGTCAGCGCGACAGTTTCATCCTAACAGCAATCTGACTCACAAACATTCCTTTCAGATAGGATAGGAACAAGTTAATAACAGTACAATATACTTATGACATCAACGTTATAATATTGCTTTGATTGTTTATATATTATTGAGCGTTTCTCCTAGCGCACGTCACTGTGCTCGGGACGGTGCTTCATCCAACACATCAACCACGTGATGACAACAGAGAACATTGCCAGTACGCTCGCTACGGAGAGGCAGACGGGACCCACAGGAGACGGAGGCTTGTTGAAGTTATGCACAAATATCAGTCCCGCGATCAACAACACCAGCATAGACAGGAACGCAAAGATGATGCAGACGCTGCCTGTGGTAAAGATCACCTGTTTGAACGTCTGATAGCTCTCGTAACCTCGCACGTCGGGAGCCAAAGTAGACACCGAAGTATCTGGTGCCCCTAGTGGTAAGTTCGGGCACACGCGGTCCTTGGAAAAAGAATCGGAGTCCGTGGGGAGAGGAAAGGCATCCGTCACTTTAGTGTTGTTGAGAAGGTTATGTATCCGATGTTCTGGCACGGGCGTTTTATGGCGGCATAAAGGGCATCCGATGCGCCACGGACAGTTCTCTCGGAGGTACAACGTGTTTAAGCACTCCTCGCAAAACGTGTGCGAGCAGTCCAGAATTTTCGGTGTGCGACGGTCCAAATTGAAGTAGTTGTAACATATTTTACACTCGTACTCTTCGAAAGGAAAAGAAGATACGCACGAAGCTTTGTTTTCGCATCCAGACACGTGAAGCGTCGCAGTCATGTCTCCCAACTCTATAATGTTTACTCAGAGCTGCATCTGATGCCACGCTGTCGCGTTGCTTCGCTCCTCTGTTCTGACACAAAGACGCTCCTCGCCATTATCGATGCTGTGAATAATTCGTAAAGCGCTAAATACCGCGTTTGCAACATTACCTTACGGTCTAACCGCTTTATGCTTAATTAACAGCAACACCAGCGTCGAAGCTTGATGATGTCATGACGGTAAACGCCGACACTCGTTCGCGGCAAGCAGGACGCAGCACAGCGGAGCTAATTAAGTCATTCGGGGGTGCGGCAGCTTTTGGTTTCACACGTGAGCTTAGATCACTGGTTTGAAAAGTTTTTCGTTTTAAAAGTTTGAAAAAGAGGGGGGGGGGCAACAATGGTGGATGTACACCTTAACGTTTTGTCAAGCACTTGGAGTTATTAATTTATTATTGAATGAGTGAACACTTACCGAAGCCGTGCTGCTCACGTGACCATAATGACGCGCTAAATGTTCTTTAAAGATAAAGACTCCTCGAGTCTTCAGTACTCCTCATCCTGTCATAATATGCCTGATGTTTTGACCCAGGTGTTCTTCACTATTATGTATTCACTGTCGAAATTCGATTTACCACATAAGAAATGACGTAGCTAGTAAACCAAAGTAATGTGTGCACTGCAAACAAAGTAAACTTTGATCCTTTTATGACTGTAAATCCAGTAATCAAGCCACGATATAAATACTGACAGCTTGCACTGAGAATATGCAAATGTAGGTTTTCTATGTCGTCTCACTTGTTTGTTTATTTCTTGGGACAACCGAGCACGCACACTTACATGCACACACACACACACACACACACACACACACACACACACACACACACACACACACACACGCACACACGCACACACGCACACACAGAGAGAGAGAGAGAGAGAGATAGAGAGAAGAAATCATGCGCGTCTAAAGTTCAGCACCGTAGCCAGTGGACAGCTCCCGCATTCTAATCAGTAAAGTTCGTGCTTTAACGGTTCTCCTGGTCATCACCCTCGTGATGATTGGGGTTATACATTATTGTTTTTTCTCATTTGGATACACACTGTAGATGAATGAATATATAACGAAATTGATTCATTATGCTAAAATGCTATAATGCTAATCAGTTCTTATAAACGCATTCTTATTGCTTCAACAGGGTTTGCAGTTCTGCTCTCAATTGCAAAACTCAGCACACACACACTCTGCACACTACTCAGATCTCACTGGGAACATACCTGTCTCATTTCCCTAATCACTGGGAACACACCTGTCTCACTTTCCTAATCACTGGGAACACACCTGTCTCACTTTCCTAATCACTGGGAACACACTTGTCTCACTGTTCTGCAGGCTGTAGTGTCTGTGCTGAACCGTTCATCCCATTTCTTCCCACACCCTGTGCTCCCCAAAGACACTGATCACATAACCTGCTCTTTGATCCAACATGGCTTCCTTGAATGGCATGCACTGATCCAAAATGGACTCTTCAGAGGGTACCCACACCCATTTCCTGTTGGGGTATGCTGTGTTTGGGAAAAAGATAGAGTTTTGCAACAATCAACAAGCGTTCGTGTGTAGATTTATATAGCATGTGTTTTACATGCCGGAGTTGATGCTTTTAATCAGCTTCATACAGCCATTTAAATGTGTTTTCACAAGTAGGTTTAGATCAGGTCAGTTTGGTTTTATAACAAACACACAGGAAAAAACAACAACAACAAAAAAAAACATTACTTTGTACATTACTTTGTAACAATAGATACTGTTACAAAGTAGCCAAATGAGGCAGTAACAAGGCAGGTGAGTCATCAAGGGCAATGGAGGCATGATGATGTAATGCTCAGGAGAAGCCAGGACTCTACAGGAAAGTCTCCTCTCTCTAGGACACGTGAACGTGAAGGTACCGGCTGAGGAAAGACAGACGGACTTCATTCTTTGTAGCAACTTATAGTGACCTCTGTGTGAGACCTGTGGCTTCAATGGGCTTTTTACAACATGGCCTCAGGCAAGGATTTAGCTCTTGTTCTCCTTTCAACTCCTACCCCTCCACAAGCCCTCATCAAGCCTAGGGACTCTTTGCATGAGGAGCTGTGTTCACTACTGACCCTTCTAATGGGATCTGAGAGCCAGCTTAGTTCACTGAGAGATAGAGGGACAGGGCTGTGTTTCCTGAAACTTATATTGGGTCGTAAACTGTTTTGTTTCATTTGAATAGGTCATAAACCTGTACTAGAGTCTGTAATTGCGGGTTTTAATGAATACAGAGTTGCTTTCACAGTGTATTCAGCAAAGACCTTGTCAAATTACATTTTTAGCAGGTTATTTGGAAGTGGCGGGATATGTATGACTGGATTAATTTAGGATTCAGGACTTAGCCGTAATTCTTTTATAATTAATTCATTTCTATTTGTTTGACCTATTTCTCATTCTGCATAAGATAGGCACTGAGTTCAGTATCTCACATTAACCTAAATAATTTTAGTTTGCCCATTACCTCAGCAGAGAGAGCAAGAGAGAGAGAGAGAGAACATTTTAACTTATGCAGATTTCATTAATTGAACATCTCCAGTACAATTTCACACACACACACACACACACACACACACACACACACACACACACACACAGTTCACAGAAGAAATTCTAATAAAATCCAAATTACAATGTCCAGCTATTAATATTTAAATGACTGTGCATATTAATTGCATACGCATTTACTTTTGTTCATGTTTACTTCATTAAATAATTCAGTTCATGTTTACTTCATTAAATAATTCAGTTCATGTTTACTTCATTAAATAATTGCATTAGGTTTGTAGCTGTTTTTTTTCTTATTTTATATAATCCTATTATAGAATAAAATAGGATTTTAGGACAAATGTGAATCTCGTGTCCTGCCTATAGTGTATAAACTATGTCCAATAACGTGGGTATTAGAGTTTTGAATCTTATTTAGCTAATATGAATAGGTTCATTTACAATATAATAAATATACTATTTTTTATACTAGACCCACTCACTGTTCTACCCGTTACAGCACTTTTGCAGTGTTGATATACCCAAGTCAGGCATATTCTCATCCCAGAATGTTTCAGAAAGAAACACTTTAGCCAGACTTTAGCATGAGTGTCTACACTACTGCCTGGGCACTTGGAGTTCAAAAGCATGTGATAAAATTACCCGTAAAACCTGAATGCTGTTCTAAACTGACGAGAACATGTGGGAAATGTACGGAGAGAGGGACTGTGTCATGAAGTGTACAGGGAGAGGGACTGTGTCATGAAGTGTACAGGGAGAGGGACTGTGTCATGA
>JAOXYF010000004.1:3275843-3295681 GCA_028565775.1 Sternarchorhynchus goeldii
GAGAGGGACTGTGTCATGAAGTGTACAGGGAGAGGGACTGTGTCATGAAGTGTACAGGGAGAGGGACTGTGTCATGACAAAAGCCAGAGACAGAAACAGAGATGGAAATGGATAATTTTTTTAAGTGACTGATAATTTAAATGGAACATTAGCATCAGCTAGCATCATAAGTCATAAAGAAATATTTACACTGAAAGCACTTAAACCGTAGATGTTCAGATGAAACGCATTCAGATGAAGGACGTTTTTGACAGAACCGAGGGAAACGACAAGGTGAAGGTACTAATTCACAACAGAGGTGAGCTCCTTCTCTTCTGCTATTGTGTCATCCAGTGACAGACGTCTCGTGGCTCAGAGCCGGTCATTCCCCCGCTGGCCTGGCCAGGGCCAACTGGACGTGACACAAAGCTGGCATCTCCTCCAGTGGAGTGCTGTTTTCAGGGGCCCAGACAGAGCTCCAGGGTTGATGTTGTCCTCTTTGGAGGCTCTCAAAGGCCCCTCTCACCCTCCGCTTAGCCATGAATAAATGCCCTGAAGTGCCCCAAGGACAAAGGGGAAGGAAGAATGGGGCACCCCAGGGGCAAAAAGCAACACCAGGTCCAACCACTGCAGGGAAGGAGGCAGCAGGGGGCACTAACCCTGGCTGCAAGGCTTGAAGATTACCTCTGAAACACCAGCCTGCCTCTCCTGCCTCGGCCTCTCCTCTCTGTCCTCCTCACTTCACCCTCCACTCATGTCCTCTGTTCTCTCACCTCTCCCGTTTACAATTCTCTCACTTATTCTGCTGTCCTCTTCTCTTATATCTCTCACTATCTCCTTTGTTCTCTCTCTCCCTCTCTCCCTCTCTCCCTCTCTCCCCGTGTTAAGACCTGCCGTTGGGTGTAAAGCTGGGCAGGGATGAGCCTGTGGAAGATCCTCTTTGATGATAGAGAAGGATCTTTTTGTTCCTTAATCCTCTCCCAGCACTCGCACCCGTTTCAAGCCGTGCTGCCGGAGGCTGTGTCCCGCTGGGCACATTCCTCACCCGCCTCCCGCTTCAAGCGCACAGGAATTCTGCCTGCTCATCCTCCTGCCCTTCGGCCTTGATGGCAAAGTGTGGAGCTGCTCTGGGTCTGGTGGAGTCAGGCTCTGGTGCTTCTAGATCATACATCAGACTCACGGTGGACTCCAGGCTGCACCATCCAAGTCAGTGTTTCCCCTAGCACAGCTAGCTCTAGGCATGAAAGGCTTGGCAGGAGCACAGAATCATGGGTAAATTCTAAAATACATATATTCCGTTCAGTGGAATAGAGTAGCCTTAGAAAACGGACACAAACATGCTCTTTGTTTTATTTTTATTTGTGGTTTTCAGTGAGACTGAAAAGCTTCAGGCACTTCCTGAGACACCACGAGACCACTGCACATGCTTGGCTTTAGGACCCCCAGGGCTCCCAAACACCCAGAGAAACCTTCACATCCAGTGGCATCACGTTCTCTCATTGCTTCTGATACAATGAAAAGACGTGGATGGAAGTGGTGAAACTATTTAGAATTGTGGAGAATAAGATGATACAAGGCTGTCATAGAGACGGAGGAAGTTGACTCACCCGTGGCACACATTATACAACCTCTCTAACACACACACACACACACACATTGATAATCATCACATTGGACACACAAACGATGCACAGAAGATGAAAGTCTTGCCTCATTTTTACATCTTCCCTCTGGTGATAGGCCTGCTCATGCAGTCCCCACCCTCCAGAGGTATGACCCGGAGACTGCCATTAGCCCCGCCCCCTTCATGGGTCTTTCTCAGGTTACTGAGAAAAGCATTTTTACACTTATTTATTGTCCTCCGATTTGCTGTGGATTAAGGACTATCGTAACCAACTATACCCTACTTCCCGTCTCCTACTTGAGTGAACTAGTGTGAAATTGCACCACCTGGTGGGCCATATCCGATGTTGCACCAGAAAGGCTACATCAGTTGACATTGAATTAGAAATTACGTGTATGATGTGTTACATGCTTCAGTTTCTTAACTTCTGCTGTAATTGAGAAATTACATGCATCAGCTACATCGATTGTTATCAAAAGTACTGATCAAAAAGCCTCAAACACAAGTCAAAATGCATTTCTCTCAATCCCTGAGACGATACCTCTCACTCTGATCGTAATCTACTCACCTGATACTCCACTTGGTTTAGATTAATGCCGTTATTCACCAATCTCAGTGCACCATCCAGATAAATGGCATAAATCTGACTCTATATTATTCTTTATTTGACCTAGTGAATCTTCAGTGAGTTTCTGCCTAATTTTCTAGAGAAGGGGCACACTAACGCATCCTCAGATCACACAGGTTAACAGACAACGGTAGCTGTGATCACTACTAGCTTCTACTGGCCCAAACAGTATCTAGATATTATAGAATACTTTAAAACTTACCTGGACTGTCAACTCACAGAACCAATCAAAAAAGGTTACATCCCATATGGTTAGTTTATCAAAAGTGCTTGTTCCTTTCACTAGAATAGTTATGGACACAGTGGGACCACTAGAGAGAAGCAGAGTGGGGAACCGATATATCTTAGTTATCTGTGACTATGTAGCTAGATACCCAGGAACATCCCCCACGACAAGAATCAAAACCAGACCGACTGTAAATGGACTAATACAACATAAACAGTGAAGGCAATCAGAAGAAACTGAAGCGTCTGTGCAGATCTGGCGCCATCTGGTGGTTCAGGTGTCCGACTCAGGTCACTCAGCTAAAAAATCATCAAAATAAACGCACTATTACATCTGCCACCGTAGCTGCATTTATCAATGCTTTGCCATGCTATCTCAGACCCTGTCAATATGCAAATGCATTCTGGCAATTGCTTGGTCAGAGTTGATTGTTTAGAATCCTTTTCCCCCAATTGGTCGTGAGGAGCTTGTCTCCTTGGTAAATTCTTCCAAACCTTCCATGTGTATACTGGATGCTATCCCACCTCGTTTGCTCAAAGAGCAACTGCCTATTAGTACAGAACCTTTGTTCACTATCATTAACTCTTCTCTCAGCCTAGGCTACATCCCCAAATCATTGAAACTTGCAGTCATTAAAGTACTAATAAAAAAAACCAGGTCTTAATCCCCATGAACTGTCCAACTACAGACCAATTTCTAATCTGTCCTTTATCTCCAAAGTTCTAGAGAAAGTACTTTCTATGCAACTCGCTGCTTTTCTACAGACAAATCATATACTTGAACAATTTCAGTCTGGATTTAGACCACAGCACTAAAATTGTACTGGTTAAAGTAGTTAATGATCTCTTACAAGAATCTCTATTGGGCCCCATATTATTATCAATATACTGTATATGCTTGGACCCAAAGATGCAAGAAGCAATTTGTATTATACTCCTTTTACTCTAAAAGTTTTTTTTAGTAAAACCTAAATCTGTCGTAAAAAGTTTAGATGTCACTACTGATTCTGACTTCACGCATATATGCAATATTACAAAATCTGCCTTTTTCCATTCATGTAATATTGCTAAGCTGATGCATTTACTTTCTTGATCAGATGCAGACAAACTGGTCCACACTTGATTATTTACTGCAATAGTCACACGTGCTGTGAAATGCTGGTGAACCAAACCTTCACCGACACTGGTTTGAGAAGACGGCTCATGTTTGAGAAGTTAAATGACTGAGAAAAACTCTGCATTTGCCAAATTCCCTCAGTTGCATTTGTGTGTGGCACAACTGTTTACATGTGAATCATGAGATTTGAAAACACATTTTAAAAAGTTAATAGTAAAGACCTGCACCTTCACATATATCATTTTTCCTTCTTTTCTGTCTATAATTACTTTGCTTTGAGGGTCTTTATTAATGAACAAGCAGAAGAGAGAGAGAGTAAAAAAATCGAGAAAAACAAGAACTGAGAGCAAGTGTCTGAACCATCAAACAGGAAGAAGATTTCTCATACGTGTCTTACAGTTTCATGTGCTGTTACTCTCCCATGAAATCTCTAGTTGTCTTTGGGTTTTTGCTCTGCATCTCAGGTAAGATCAGCACTGGTTCATTCCTACCGCAAGTGTAGTACCTTTCTGTGGTGGAGAGCAGAGTGAAAAGTGATAAAGGAGACTCTCTACACTGCACCACATCAGAAGAAACTGAAGCATCTGTGCAGATATGGCGCCATCTGGTGGCTCAGCTGATCGACTTGGGTCACTCAGGAACACTGCAGCCACCTCCTCCCAACCAGTGGTCAGGTTAGTCCTAAGGAACCAGTTGAGGTGTAACTCCATCACCTCTGGATGCAACACCTTTCTCAAATAGCAAATATCATACTTCAACATTATTCCAATAGTTTCCATATCCCCTCTTTAATATAATAACATTATTAGCAAATGATTAACATAATTCCCGTCTTTAGATTATGTTGTCATTGAGCATGTACAGGTACAGAGCCAATGAGATGCAGTTACCATCTAACCAGAAGTGCAACATACAGTATTATTTACATAAAGTGCTGAAGCAGCCATGGACAGTGGTGCAGTAGTAATATATACATATACAGTATAAATATATACACACACTATACAAATATATACACACACTATATATATACATACACATTAATGGGAAGGTTTACCACTCTGTAGTAAGAAACTATTAAATAACAAGATAAAACAGAAATACTTTGAGTAGATTCGCTTTCACCAAATTCGCTTTCTATCAGCACTTCCTCATCATCTTCTGTATCAGTCATATGCAGTAATGGTATGTGAACTTGATATCCAGGCATCACAACTTCATCCCATCTCAATATCATTGCCTTCGCAAAGGTCACCAACAGCGTACGTGATATCACCATTCATTTTAGACACTCTTTCGCGTGACAGTGTTATAAATAAACACGCGACCTGTAACAAGTCTAAGTGAATTTATGGCATTTCCTCCATGTGTCACGCAACGATGGATTAGATCTTCCTCCCCTGATTATTGAGCACCTGTTCCCTATTATCACTCACCGTTTACATTCTTGCCTGTTTTACCTAGACGTCACGAAGTACTGCCAATTCCTTCACATCTTGCATACCGAGCAGTTTCTTTGATTTGTTCTGCCTGTTCCCGACCTCCGTTTGATCTCCAGTTTCGTCTTTGCCTCATCCCTTTGGTTTGTCTATTCCGTGGTTCTGTTTTTTGGCTCTCTGACCCTGGACTGGCTTTCGACCACGATTCTTACACTGTTTAGATTACTGTTTGTTTTTATTTTGGTTGTGACCCTCGCCTAGATTGTCCGCCTTCTAATAAAATCCATTGCTCCGGATTTACAAGCGTCAGTTTGCCTCAACATGTCACACTATGACGCTTCACATGGGTGCAGGATTGCTGACAGAACATGCAATCGCGCCTGTCTAAACCGGAAGTGACGTTCTCGCATAACACGTACAAAACTTTTTGTTTTAACCAAAAAGCTTATTAAACTAATCATTAAGATAGTCTCATTTACCTTATTTAATGCGAAAACTATTTTTATTTAACAGCTACAAACGTGCAACAACAACACAGAAAACAGAAATGTACAAAAATAAGTAAATGCCTTAAAGGCATCGCCCTTACAATAGCGTATAATAGAAAACAGACTAAACGTGCATCAACAACAATGACAATTAATAAGCTTGCATGCAGGTATTTGTTAAAAGAGTTTGTGGATTTGATCAGAATCGATTAAGGAGCTGCACACGCAGTCGTCAGCAAATCAATCCGTGAGACGCACTGGCCAGTTGCCTCCCCGTCTGCGCTTCCGCCTCCTCTTTCTCCTCCCTTCTTACTCACGCCCCATAAGTGGATAAGGAAAGAAACAGACAAAAATCTTATGAACCCACAGTCCTTTTAACAGCACAATAAACTATTCAATATAACATGCGCACATTATCCACCAACACTTAGGTCATTTGTATCAACAACCGATGTTTAACACCAAGTTATAATTTCATACCATACATCATTAATATAAAAATTTAGTTTTATTTCACTCTAAAAACATATTAAATCTTCCAATAGTATATCATTACCTACAAACTATGTTCCCTGGTACTCTTTTTTTCTTTTTATTTACGTTCTATTTAACATCCCTACTGATCTCTCCACTTTGCTTCAAAATCATAAATGTCCTTCTTAGGGGCTCATAGATCTTATCAACCAATTTAAAAACGTCCCATCGAAGGCTCATGAAGTTTATTCAAATTAATAAAGTCCTCTTCTCTGAGGCTCATGTTTGAACAGTTTCAAAAAAGTCCCTCTTTTGTTGTTTTCAACAACACATATTTCTTTTCAACAACAAAAGACAAAATATTTTCCCTTATGAAATACTAAATCTATCATCCACAACACATATATCTTTAAAAATTTATCACATTAACATACACCACATAAACCAACCCATGGTTGCAGAGAGAGAGAGAGAGAGAGAGAGAGAGAGAGAGAGAGAGAGAGAGAGAGAGAGAGAGAGAAATAGCTCTACAAGTGCCAGTCTATGTCTACTCCTCAAAGGGATCTTATCTGTGCAGAAATGCAGCCCTCACGCACACATTCTGAAGCAACATCATTTCTTGTGTTTTCACAGTTTTACCACTGTGTCGTGGGCTAACAGGAGTGTTAGTTTTGAGAGTAAATGTGTTAACATTATGTACATTTGTTTTCTTATCATGAGAACCATTTTAAAAACATTTTTTTAATAGTAGGGACCTTCACCTTCACATATTTGTTATATCATTTTTCCTTCTTTTCTGTCTATAATTACTTTGCTTTGAGGGTCTTTATTAATGAACAAGCAGAAG
This sequence comes from Sternarchorhynchus goeldii, assembly GCA_028565775.1. Taxonomy (NCBI): domain Eukaryota; kingdom Metazoa; phylum Chordata; class Actinopteri; order Gymnotiformes; family Apteronotidae; genus Sternarchorhynchus; species Sternarchorhynchus goeldii. Next base: position 3,282,665 of record JAOXYF010000004.1, read on the forward strand.
AGAGAGAGAGTAAAAAAATCGAGAAAAACAAGAACTGAGAGCAAGTGTCTGAACCATCAAACAGGAAGAAGATTTCTCATACGTGTCTTACAGTTTCATGTGCTGTTACTCTCCCATGAAATCTCTAGTTGTCTTTGGGTTTTTGCTCTGCATCTCAGGTAAGATCAGCACTGGTTCATTTCTACTGCAAATGTAGTTTTCACAGTTATATGGGTTTAACTAGTCATTTTTTTTAGCCGACCCTTTTCAGAGTACAGTGTACCTCCAGTCATCTCCGAACTCTTCTTAATTTTAACATTGTACATAAAACCGCTTTGCTCTATATTTAGATACACTGATCTGGGTACAGTTCTTCCTCAGTAAGAGTAACGTGCTCACTGATGTGGCTTTGTTATCCGCAGATTCTGAGAGCATGAGGACCCTGAAGCATGTTGCTGTAAAAAGTGGAGAATCTGTCACTATTCCATGTTTTTATGATGAACGCTATAAATCAAACAAAAAATTTTGGTGCCATGGATATTACTGGTCTTCTTGCAGCATAGTAGCCTATGCAAACACAAGTGGTAGCACATCAGTTACTGATCATCCAACCCACAACATGTTTACTGTGGAACTGAAGAATCTGAATACCCATAACTCTGGAAATTATTGGTGCGCTGCAGAAATCGGTGGTAAATATGAACAAGATGACCATGCTTTTTTGTATCTAAAAGTTAGTGAAGGTAAGAAATCTCTCTGTATTTTTTGTACAAATTTTCTCACAGTTTTAAAGGCTTCAATTAGATGTTACTTATAACAGCGGACATGTTTACCATTTTGTGTTCACTCAGTTCCTGCTGTGTCTGTGAACAAGAACAGAGTGAGTGGAGAGGAGGGGAGCAACGTCACAGTCCAGTGTCTCTACAGTGCTGCATATCAGAATGAACAGAAGCAGTGGTGCAGATCTACAGTCATGAAATGCTTCACAACTGGGAGGACCAACACATCCCAGAATTCATCAGTACAGATCAGTGATGATTGGAAAAGATCCTTCATGGTGGTGATGATGGGACTGAAGAAGAGTGATGCTGGATGGTACTGGTGCTCCATTGGAGATCTTCAAGTTCCTGTTCATCTCAGTGTCACTGATCCACTCCTAGGTATGATCACATGTACTGTCTTATGGAATTAATTAAATGGTGTAAAAATATTAATGTTGGTGCACTTTTAGAAGTTGATAAGTGATTAGACAAAAAATAGGCTGCAGTACTGGATTTGGTTCTAGTTTTGAAGTGTACAAGTGAGTCAGGTTTAGTGTTTCACATTTGATCTCTGTGGTTTCCTGAATACATCTTCCACAGTCTGGAGACCAGAGGCAGCAACCAATGTACATCTTACTGAAAAATGTTCTCACTGATACCAGAATGTGTCACAAAAGGTCAACAATTCTTTTCTCATACCAGTAACAGCTGCGTCACTGGCACAAGACAAGGTGAAAACCAGCATCAGAGTGACTACTTCAGGTACAGGTACTGTAAAGTAACACACACACACACACACACACATCAGAGTGACTACTTCAGGTACAGGTACTGTAAAGTAACACACACACGTGATTTTGTGTTTGGACTTACCATGTATATAAATGTCAAATATGAAAAGCAAGAAAAACTGTTTTGGTGCAAATACTTGGGATTTACTCTTGGAATTGATCAAAAAGCTGAGTGACTTTTTGTGTCTTAAACAAAATCTATAACGTGACGGCAGCAGTGAGGGAGCGGAAGGCGAGCCTGCAGTAAACAGTCCTTCTATTTAACACTGCTAGCAAGCAGTGAACCACAACAAACAGAACGTAACCAACAAAGGCAAAGCTAGCTAGGCTAACAAGGCTACTTGCTAAAAACAAAGGCGAAGCTTACGGAGGCTGGCTTGGCAGCAGAACTTTCTTGCATTTTTAAATCTTGTAAACAGCTCTGTCACAGTGGACATTTTCAGGTAGCACAGTATTGATTTTTGAAAATGCAAACGTTCTTTTAGGCGCTCATAATTTATATGTATATATAATTATATATTATTTTTCCAGTTCTAATTCCATGACACCACATCAGTGACTGCAGGTGTTTCTAGCAGTGAAGAAATCACATGTTTACTTCTTTATAGTAAAGTGAATAAAATAGCAGAGGTTAAACATTTGAAGATGGACTCTTGTAATTGTGAATATTACACAAAATTGATAGTTATTTAGATACATTTTATCTGATACTTTTATTAAGTGCTCCAGACAGACATTCATATATTATATGCTCCATTTTGTGTGTACTTTTCTGTAAATATCTGATAAATAATTTCCGTAATATACAAAACAAATGCTTGTTTCAGTGGGTGTACGTTTGACCAGTTCAGTAAGACAGTTTTAGTTTTTCATTTGCACAAGACCTTCAGTTATTTTTTTAACACCTTAACACCATTTGTTCTGTTTTCCCTGCCAATGTGTCACTTTTTCTTCTACAGCAAGAACTCAGACGAATGCAAACCAAATCGACAATAGCCAAGAGCACAAGTAATTCACCATTATGTTCATTGCTGACCATACATTTATTGTTATTACAGCACATATCTATGGACCAGCCAAATTTACTGTCCATCCTCTGGTTAGACCCCATAATAATGTAAAACACAGGGGATGTACTTTCCTCTGATCCATTCAGTAAGAAATAACGTGCACCAACAAATATGTCCCCTCTACAGAGAAGAAGGGACCCTAGTTGTCTGGAGTCTGATGGGTGTGGGGTTGATGCTGCTGGTGATTCTGGTTTGCAGCACCATCTTTATGTTAAAGAGGAAGTGCAGTAAGTATTTCTCTACTTGGGTAAAATATAAAGACATTTTCAGCTCTTACTATTATAAAACCTCAATGTCAATATATGATTTTTGTTTAAGAGCTGAAGTACTTTGACCACTCACTTCTAAACTCAACCACTGCACATGTACTCAAGAGGTTCTTCACTGGGTTCTTGGATATTGTAGATAGTACAATTTATGGATGTACAATTACACACTATACACCATCTGACACCAGTCCCCTCCACTAGCGTTGTGGTCGCCATGGCAACCCGCCTTGTTTTCGTTTCACAGGAAGCTATGTGCATGACGGCGTTGCCACAGTAACCAGTGAAGGAGGCACAGGAGCAAAGGGTGTAGATAAGCAGGCAAACAAACTCTAATGAGGTGCAGGTGTAACAAATCAAAAGCAGTAAAAAAAACAAACCAAAACAAGTAAAAAAAAAAACAAAACAAAACAAGGTGGGAAAAAAAAGGAGAAAACAAATAGCAGGTTGTTAAATGAATTGCGACCCCAGAGGATGGGAACCACAGGACTATTCCTGACCAGATATTTGAGTGGTGGACCATTGTAAACACTGCCGTGATACGGTCATGGTAGTGGGATGGTTGCAAGGTTTCTTAAGCGTGTTACTATGTCAATGACACTACTATGGAAGAGAAGGTAAATGACATTGAAAATATACATCAAATAGTCGTGCTGTGGTCAAAAACTCTTGTAAGTAGATTGTTTGTGATGGACAAAGCATCAGGCTATGATTTCTAGCACTTACACTTACAAACATCAATACCTTCACAATCAATAAATGATATTAAAATGTGATAAAGTGGTGGTACATTAAGGGTTAACTGGTAATACTGCTTCATTCCCATCATCTCACAGAAGTAACCAGTGTCACCAGCACCACAGAGACGAACACAGATCCTGCTCCTGAAACAGTCAGTAATGAACTTCATGTGTAAATCCAATCAATTTATTGACTGACGAACATGAAATACTAAATTGCTTGTTAAAATGAAAAAGTACCATTCTTTCTCACCCTTTCAGTCTGATGGTTTGGTGATATACAGTTCAGTTATTTTCAAGTCAGCTGAGATGGAAACAAAACAAAAAAACTTGGAGAAGGTAAGACTTCATTTTGAAACAAGAGTATTTGAGTACAATACTCAAATATACTCCAATGCATTTCCCCCCGCATTATTATTATTATTATTATCGATAATATCTTGTGTTTATGGGCAGATTTGATGTTAGTTGTTTTCTGTGTGGTAGCAACAGCATAATATAAGCAGTCATAAATTGAAAGAATTGTTTTTTTAGCTTAAATAATCAAATGCATGTTCTTCGTCTTGATTACCTAGCGGAGATTTTTATAACCTGCAGTTGTTCTGATGAAGACTTTAGCCGTGCTTCATCCCTAACCTGTCCCATGTTTCAGCAGCATCCAGGTGTTCATGATGTCATCTACAGCTCTGTGGTTCACCTGTAAAATGCCTGTGTTCATAACTATCTGCACAGACAGCAAGCAAGTTCTTATTTAATACAGTTTACCTTGTACTTTACCTAGACAACTTTAGTAATTTTACTTTTACAAATTGCTTATTTTTATCCAAAACATTTTCTAGCCATTTTTCTTTGATCTTTGTATCTGTTAAAGCCTGAATGATGTATTTCATGTATCGATTTCTTAACTTTTGGTGTAATTGATATTGATAATTAACTCAAGTTATTTTGTATCAAGATGCGTTTTTGTCCATCCTTGCTTAATAAAGATTACAGCATTCAATCAACATCTGAAGCCTCAAACAAACAAAACGCATTCTCTCAATCCCCGAGACGATAATTCTTATTGTCGTCAAAAGAGCAAAATTTAACTGATTTTTTTTCCTCCTGGTTTAAGTAGTCAGCGTAGATTATAGTATTTTTATTTTACTTTGTATTATTTAGGTTACCTTCTATTCATGCATAATCGCTTTTTGTTTTATTCTGAGCACTGTCATTCTCTGAATTTAAATTCCCTCATTGTCAGCAAAATAATTCACATACATCCCTACCATTATCCTCTGTTCTTTTTCCATTATCGTTACACCCACAGCCTAGAGTGGGGTTGTAACACCTGTATCTTCACGTTAAAACTATTTTAAGGGTCATGAATGGTCAGTTTCACAACCACTGGTAAATATTTTTTTTTAATTACCTTGCCGTTTCTTATACTTAATTGTTTGGACATCTTGGTTTTTGACAGAGATGAAAGCCATTGTGATTGTAATGCGGGTGTATTTCTCTCTCCATCTTTAAAAGGTGTAGTGACTAATGACTGGATGCATTTCAATAAAGACAAATGTTACAGGTCCTACCGTATGTTTCTTTAAAAATCCACTACCAAAATAAAACAAGCCAACCGCAAAAACAACAGCAAACCATACAAATGTGACCAAAACAGCGTCAGAATGCGGTGGGGAAGAACCGCGACTCAGCCCCACTGTGCAACGAAACGGGTTAATCCACCAGACATTTAAAAATCGGTTAAAACTCATACATGCACAACGTAAAACATTCGAGCCAGCCGTGAACATTTCTTACCCCTCAAAGGCTTCCGGTTTGATCGCCACTATCCACTCGCTTGGGACATGCTAACTCCTGGGTTCATTACAGCATTTTCTGCTTCTTATCCTTAAACTCAGGTCTCGCACCTGTCCTGTAGCTTCAAGCTCAATATTCGATTAAACTAAAAACAAGCCACTCCCAAGATACTGACCCGTGAAGTCTTTACATTTAGCTCCGCATGCGTAACAAACCACTGGTATTTATCCTCTGGAGAACACCACAATTTCTCTCCCTTTCCATGACGCTTATTCCGTTTAAATAGAGCGCCATTTAATTCCCTGCCCCAGTTAACCCAAACCTGTACATGCGCACTAAATCCACTCGCCACTAGATGGCATCTGATTATCTTATGTCAGCATCTTCTCACTGTCCTAAATGTTCCCTCACATATAAAAATGTGGCCATTTTCGTACCAGGGAGACCCCAGTTAGGAGTGCACTTGATACAGCAAAATCTCAGCTGTAGAGTTTCACTTTAACTCACTTTGATAAACTCTGAATAAAAATCCAAGGAATAGGCTAGAGACTGCTCTATACTGGTAGAAATTGCAAAGAAATTAACCTAAGAAGCTAAAATTCTTGTCTTCAAAACGGGGAACTCTTCAGTCAATATTTTACTACATTATTAGGTTTGCTGCTCTAAAAGCATCAACTCGATGACTCTACATTTAATTCCAGTAAACTAAAACAACGTTCATAGCCCAATGTTTATTACACAAAACATTCTGCCATGTACAATAGCAGTAACAATTGAATAAACTGCAGGACATTTTATTAATCAATAATTCCTACATGATATAAAATAAAATTATAACCATGTCATTCAGATGCCAGGTGAATAGGAGCCAAATATAGCTTACTGGCTATTTCCCAGAGAACCAACCTTACCCATCACAGCTAAATATGGTACCCTACACCAAAATTCACCCTATATAACCTTTAACTAACTCAGTGAATTATGTTCTACAACTATTTATCAAATCCAGCCGAGCAGAACAAAAACGGCCCTTTCAGATATACTTGCAGTAGGAAAAATCTCTTTTGTATAAACATTTGTGTGATTGGTGCTTGATAAGGCTATAAAGACAAGTATCAAGATCTTAATTTAACTGACTCTCTAAAACATGTTCTTACACCAGTGAACACTAAGTAATTTACATTTTAGTGGAGAACACATTCTCAGAGCTCAGTCACTGTGCTTTTAATGAGGTTGGAACCAAAGAGAAATGATATTAATCACCGTGTACCTTAATAGAGATTATTATAATACAGTTTTATCCATCCAAGCAAAACAGGACAGTATGAGATCATGCAAAACACATTGGATTACAGCAATGTCTCTTTTTTACTGATTTGATTTTTTACTTTAGTGTGTTGAAATTAAAAGTCATGAAAAAAGAATTGGCTAAGAGACTCTACACTGGTGCTCTGCTGTACCTTTGAAAACTTTTGTTCGTCTCCAGCTTCATAAGTATCTCCAATTCAGTCTGTTATGATTTCAAAACCTGTTTCCTCCCATGAGTTACCACCTCCTGCTAAAAGGTAGGGTTAAGCAGAAGGTCCAGTGTATATACTTAATGCCAAACGGTCACGTGCAGAACTACACTGCTCTCTGTAGTCATTTCAGTACAGAAGGTACAGTTAATTTGTTCTCTTGAAGATGGATAGGAAGTATAAACCTAAATTCTGCCTTTGTGCCTGAATGTAAAAGTTACCTGTAATCTGCTAATAAATGATAATTCTGATCATGTTCTTTGACTTTACATCTATAATACTTTTTTGAAACTTGCCATGTTTCAGGTTAAATAATTACAATATGCACATTTTTTCACTGAAGTTCTCAGACCTCAGTAAACAGGAATGAAAACCAGGATTTGTATGGCAAACCATCTGAGTAACAGTGGAGAGCGTTCAAGAAAGCCTGAGCTGGTCTCTCAGCGGGCTCCATGACAGCTGCTCTTCAACCAGTTTCTCCCAGTTGAGCACCACTATTGTTAAAGAAGTATTTCTTCAAGTTAATATTGCCAATGGCAAAACAGCATTGAGAGCAGACAGGGACAATCCATCATCTTGCTTTCATAAGTTCCTTTTCAAGGAAACAGGTCAGGACGTGGTTCCTGAAGCCACTGCAGAGCTTAGTGATTTAATCAGTAGCCAGTGTTCATCTGTCCTGGCCTTCTGCCCAGAGGTCAAAAGTTCTGAAGCCAGCCTGTCATCAGTGAGTAGTGAAGTCTTTACTGCCACTGTCAAAAACACAAGTGTCGATCTCGCTAAAAAATGAGTCATCTGTTCTTGAACTTTTTAAAAATGTGTCAGAAAAGGTGAAGCTCTTGGCATTTTCACCTGAGTCATCGAAGCAGTTACAAGCAAGGAGAGACAGTGGAAGTAAAAGCCCAGCAGATGAGAAGCTATGAGCAAGGTCTGCTGCTTCTACACTTTATAACTGTGTGCAGGGAAAGCTCTGAAAAGTGCTAGATCTTTGGACGAGTAACATGCGCTCCATTTCATTACTGAAATTGGCCCAGACTGAGTCTGACCTGAGTAAACGCACAAAAGGAAATTATCAGGAAGATTCTGATTGCATACAAGGGAAAAGTTGCTTCAGAAGCTCAGTCAAATCTTGGTCTGCATTCCACTGATCTACTGGAAGCATTCCACTGATCCACTGGAAGCACTAGTTATTTGTGGATGGAATAATGGTTTATCTGGAGGAAATTAAATCTCAGGTTCCTCGCCCTCCAGTGCCAACCTGCAGGCATCCGCAGGAGCTATCTTTCAGCTGTGAAAAACTCCTAGGTGAGGGTTTTCAAACTAAGGTCGGTCAGGAAGAGTGTGAAATCATCAAGAAGCTTCACTCTAAGGCCTGAGCATTCCCTGCATGATGGCACCACAGAGACAGATGCCAATTTGACAAAACAGTGGTCCTTCTAAATGTTTAACAGTGGCAAACTCTCTGTCAGGTTCTGTCTCTGAAGGAATTTGCAAGCGTTTCATAAAACATATAAGCATTAAATCAAATGTTGATGTGTCTCAGGCGATCCACTGCACATAGCAACTTAAGGTGTTTTTCAGTACTCATTGGAAAGAACACAGCAGTTCAGAAGATCAGCTGTGCTTTTCAGTACTCATTGGAACTGGCAAACAAAGAGAAACTCCGACATGGAGAAAGAACTGATTAGAAGAATTCTGTTGGACTTTGCTACACCATCCAGCTTAGTAAATCTGGAGAAACACTTCTGTGGAGCTTCTCTAGAGATTCGGGGGGAAATTTTATGCTGCACACAGCGCTAAATCCCCATTTTTGATGAGGCTCTGATGACTGCTCTGGTGACTGCTCTGGTGACTGCTCTCTGGAAGCAGTTCAACACACATGCTTCCTCAGCTTCAGCCGCACTTCCTGGAGAAACAGAGGAGAAATACAAATCAAATTCAACAATCAGAAAATGCCTGCTTTCCCATCCGAAGACTCTCAACCTCAATATTCCCAAAAAGTGGAAGAAAAATATCTTTACATTAATACCCATCTTTTAAAAATTCTATGCTACGCTTTGCTAAACGCAGTTGCTATTATGCTAACATTCGAATTTGTATTATTAACAATAGCAGAGTACTGAATGGTGTCTAAGAGGACTAAGGGATCGATAAGTAATGGACATATCGATAAGTATATTGTTCCTTTGATGTGCTTAATAGCTTAAAATAAATTAAAAACAAAAAAACTAAGTGAACGGTGAAAGCTCTTGCCACACTGTCAACCAATCACAGCACTTCTGATTCAGGCAGCTGTAACTTAACACGTATTTGGTATATATCATTAATTCAATAAATGATTCGAAATTAATTCATTCTACATCATATATTACAAATTCTATAAAATCACAGGTTCAGAGTGTTCAAAAAGGTGACCCACAAAGCACAAAATTGACTGCAACATATTCTCTGCTGTGCAGCAATTCTCCACATGATCTGCTTCCATTTATGGAAAGACCTTGTGAGAAGTTATTCTTAAACTCTTATTAAATGTTTGAACTATGGTTGTTTAATTATTTGCTGGTTTGTAAAAGGATGACAGTAACCAGAGGACAAGTTGTTGTCCTTTGAGCAAAATTATTTTATTTTGTTATATGCAAATGATGCAATGCGAACAAACCAGTTGAAACTAGGGTTAGGGTTAGGGTTAAAATTTTATATTTTAAAATAGATTTTTTTATTTTATTCTTTACTACTAGAAGATTCTGTGTCTGATACTTCCTCTAAATATTCCCATTTTGTTATCTATAAATATTGTGACGGAAGAGGAAAGACATTGTGTACTTCTCAGCTCTGGGCACTGAGGAGGAACAACCAGACCAGGGGAGGCAGACGGTGGGACCAGAGAGGACAGACTAAGGAAAGCTGATAATCCTCTTACAATTTGGTTTTGAAAAATAATTAAAATTATGATCAGAACCCTAACTGCCTTAAAAGTAGCACAGCAGCCTAAACACAGGTTGACCACTAGATGGAGACATTTTCAAGTTTTACAAATAGGCAGGCAGTGCCTAAAGAACCTCATATCCATAACACAAACCAAAAAAATCCATAACACAAACCATTAACTTCCATGCCTTTTACCACAACGAATTAATACTGGGCTTCCACTTGAGTTATTCAGTACTAATACAAACCGTTTTCTTCAGTATAATAGAACCTACTGAAACAATACACAATTGTGTTTAAATATTATCTTGCTGCCCAGAAAGAAGCTGCACATGAATAGATGGAATCTGTAAGACATCATTCCACCATATTCATTTTTCTTGAATACTTTCCTTTTAGAAAAGCACTAATTTAAAGTTTAGACAGGTATTGTTTTTTGTCAGTAGTTAGTTTTTTTAGTAGTTTTCAGTGAATTTCTATTATCTCCTTCATCTCCCCCTTTATCTATCTTATCACGCTTTATGACAGGATCTTTCTGTCTGAAATTTCCTCCACAGGAAAAGTGGGAACATGCATAGCACACATGAAAAACATTTTTTCCTTAGCTTAATTTAAATATTTTACATTTTATTTAAAAGGAAAATACACGTACAACAGACATTGCAGGTATGGATAATGAGTATAAGCAAGAATAAAGACAAAATAACAAATAAAACTCAATTATAAAAAGGTTGCTGAACATTAGAGTATCAACAGCTGCTCTTTTTCTCTTAAAATGGAGGCTCAACATCAACTTCTGAAACATATTTATATACTGATTATGCAGATGTTTAATGCACTGCATAGTTTACCCTGACAGAGTAGAGAAAAATACTTATAATGTAGGGACTGGAGGGATCACATTTACCAAAGTGTCTGAAAGAGAGAACAAAGCTCAGTAAAAGCACACTAACGGCTAAATAGTGCTCAGGCATGCAGTTAGTTATTTGGGACAGAACCGGAGCATTCACAGGCCTGCTATAAGTACTGTGGTGGAGCTGATCCTGGATCAGCGTGTGTGTGTGTGTGTGCACGTGTGTGTGTCCTTGATGGCACACACTGTTCTGTTAGAAAGTTCTTCTTTCTTTTTACAGAGATTTCTTCAGTTCTTCCTCCTACCTCTAATCCTCTTTGTGGGTTAGGTTTCCTTGTACCTAAGACAGAAGCAGAGTTTCATTGTCAGGGGAACACTTCTGAAGACACAGGCACAAACACTTGCTACCTAGCAATCCACTGAGCACCACATGATCTTTGAGCGTAGGGATGAAAATAGCTTGCAATACCGAAGTGATACCTGTTTTCTTGGTTGTTTTAATGGATTTTTGCCCAACTAAGATGAAGTCATATTACCCCATCACAAGTTTTCACAAAACAACTAATTTTCATGTAATTTACAAAATATACAAAACTGTAATCGCACTACTATTCATTTAAAAAAGGAATAACTTAATGTGACAGGGCCCTTCCTTTGTTTGCACTTGCATTTACCATGAATTAAACTACAGGCTCATACAATCATGAATTACACTACAGCGGCATATAATCAAGACAAGTTCGTTTTGTGAGTGCCACAGTTCCACACTGATTGACACTAATGTCCCAGACAGATGCTTCTCTAGATAACGGATGGTGAATTTCTCTAGACATGCTCTATGTACATTTATTTTAATTCTTCATATGCAGTTTGAGACTTTGACTAGATCTTAACAGGTGCTATGGTAGGCATGTTGAAAGTTTTGTTTTTAACGTTTAGCATGGTGAACATAAATGTGTGTGTGTGTGTGTTTGGGGGGGTTTCTCACTCTTCTTTGAGGTTAAACTCTTCAGGCAATGCTCCCAGTGTGTTTAGCTGCTCTTCCAAAGCTACAATGCGCAGACCAATGTATCCAGACGACAAGAGCAGGAGTACCACCCTACACACACACACACACACACACACACACACATTTTAGATGGCATTCTAGACTGTATTTTAGATGCTATTCTAACCACATTTCTACCCACACTACACAAAGTCATACAAGCCAGAAAAAACGAGTGTGAATATTTTGAATATCTGCTAAAACATCAGTAAAACCCACATCAGATATGACCCTCCCAAGTCTTGTTTCTGTTCCACTATATTCCTGATTGACCACATACCAGCAACATTCAACATTACAAGCTTCATCTACAAAAATCACGTTTCAAATCAACAAGACCTAATTCTTTTGAGTTTGCATAATGTCTCTTTATTTTGACAGTTTAATGATTAGTTTTGTGTTTAGATTACTAAAGATCTTATCCTTTTAAATATATACTAAATATTTAGCAAATAACTAAAAAAAACAAACAAAAAGACCCTGGTGTTGCGGGATTTGAGTGAACCTACACGGTTTTGCTTCCCTGAAGTTTGGATTAGATCTCTAAGCCCTCAGAGGCAGAGACAGTTAGAGCAATGAAATGAGTGTAGAAATCAGAACCTCTCAAATTCCCAGCAGTATCAATACTGATCGTTTTAATGCGTTTTGTTTGTTTGGTTTTTCTGAACTTAAAGCCATTTGTTATTTGGAGAAGTAATGAATAATATATGACAGATCTTACAGTATGAGGTAAACAATAAGGAGTTGTTTGATGTTGGTTGAGCCGCTTATGGAGACTACAGATTTGATCTTCTCTGTTACCATGGTCACCCAGCAGACATCTAATCATTAGTAAGAATACAAGACAATGTGGCAGTGTTAGTTCCTGACTTAAGGACAATAAATGAATACATATTTGTGTGTGTAGGATGGAAGTGTGTGTGTATGTGTGTGTGTGTGTGTGTGTTTGTGTGTGTGTATGTGTGTGTGTGTGTGTTCAGAGTTACCTGGGTTCTCCCCCTCAGCAGCTTTACTCTCTCCGCTAGAGCTGTTCTGTGGTGTGGAGCAGTTTCTTGTATGAACTGCAAAAGTGTTTGGCACATTCTTCAATAACATACACAGTGTGAATGCACATGTAAAACACACTGTGATCCTACAACCGTCATAGCGTTGTTAAGACCACTGCATAACTACCGCTACACCGCTCTGCCATACTCTGCCATACTCTGCCATACTCTGCCATACTCTCAGCTAATGACCGATTCTTAAGCAGCTCTGGATTCGAGCCAGG
>JAOXYF010000004.1:3295781-3313121 GCA_028565775.1 Sternarchorhynchus goeldii
CTCTGCCATACTCTGCCATACTCTGCCATACTCTCAGCTAATGACCGATTCTTAAGCAGCTCTGGATTCGAGCCAGGCATGTTAGAGTGGGATTCCTGTTTAATTTATATTCTCATTACAATAGACCCAGATGTTCTTCTAACGTAGGCAGAGGTAGGAATATCTGACTGCTTATCTGGTTTCCTAAATACTCTCGTCTCACAAGTAGGAAGAGACCTCATATCCTTCATACAAGCCTCCCGTAAGTCAGTGGAGAGCTTGCTGATGGTAACCAACCCTCAACACGTGGTTATAACTCCCACACCAACCGTTTCCTCAGGGTATGTAAGTGGGTGTATGTACAGAGTGACCATGACTGACCTTGGGGGATGTCAGAGGATGAGAGAGAAAGGGTGTTGTTGACACTCTTGTTTTGCTCTGAGGGAGAAACCTTTTGCTGGTCTATACTATCCTCCAGACTGGAGTGACTGGAAATCTGTGAGCATACAACACCATTAACGCGTTCCCTTTCTACTGAGCACTCCATGACAAATTAGCCGTCCTTGTCCCAGGCTGTAGCGCACACATCTGGGGTGTGTCTGCCAGAAGCTTTGCAGTGGTAACTGTGGTAACTGTGGTAACAGTGGTAACAGTGGTAACTGTGGTAACTGTGGTAACTTCTTGTGCGCTTCATGAAACCCTTCCTAACTAAATTACAGTGTAGCCTAACCCTGCTCATAAATAACAACCAACATGACTTATTATTAGTAGTATTAGTATTAATTTATTATTATTATTATTATTATTATTATTGTTGTTGTTATTATTATTGTTTATTAGTAGTAATAGTAGTAGTAGTAATATTAATTATTATTAATAATGTACCATCACCACTATTGTTATTATTAGTAGTAGTAGTAGTATTAACAGCAATGAACATGAACCAATAATAATCATTATTAATTATATTAAATAATATTATAATAATATTAAACAGACTGCATACATTTAAGCCGTTTACAGTGTCATTCCATTAAATATTTTCTGTGTTTGTAAAACTTTAGAAAACGGCACTTCTTAGTTTTTTTTACAGTGACTTTCCACAAATTAAATAAATTGTCTCTTCTCCTGAAAGTGTTGGCCTGCACCAAAGTCCAGAGAAAATTCCCTCATTAAATCTAAAGAGGTGAACCAAATCGAAAAGTACTTGTAAGCACTGATTAAGAAAGCGTAGACTGCTTAACTGTATGTTCCTGCATACAAAATTAATATGATTTGTTGTTATGTGTGTATGGGCATGGCTCAGCTAACCAGATGAACAAATCAGTGTAATAATATTGGAATGAGAGGTTTAAACATTTTTGCAGGTGATTACTGTGACTACATGCCTACTGTATACTTGGCAGCGTGAGATCAATGGATCACCTTTCCACTATCAGTGCTCTTCCCACCTGGTCCAATGGTCCAATGGTAGGATCAACAAAGAAGTATTTTAAACTCATTTGTTAAATGTTATATTATGAAGGCCTTCGAGAAACATTCGCAGATTGCCATGTGACCTTTAAGGTAACTATCTACCTCCATACCAAAAAAAAACTTGCCAAACACAAGATGTACAGGCAAGGCTGTTTGAATAAGGCTAAATCAAGTTCCAGTCAGAAAGTTCCCTAGATACATTGAAAACTCCACTTATCTCTAGGCACATTCTCACCGTGTCGACGTCCAGTTCATGCACGTTTTCAGCAGAAGACATCTGAGGGCTGCCGCTGGGACTTAAACCCTGAAGGAAGAGCAGGAAAAGCCAGAAAACGTTATGCTTCAAACTTCACCCATAGATGTTTATATTTCTAAACTTAATTCCAAACCACAGTTACAAGCTTCATTTAAAAAAATGGCCTGATTTATTTCTGTTTCTTCTCCTTATATATTGCATCATTTTCAAATAATGAGACGGGGTTGTTTTAATAATAATAATAACAATAATAATAATAACAATAATAATAATAATAATAAATTATAATAATAATAAATTATAATAATAATAAAATAATAATAATAATAATAAATTATAATAATAATAAAATAATAATAATTGTTGTTGTTGTTGTTGATATTGTTGTTGTTGTTGTTTTCTTGTTTATTTATGATTAAAACCATAAAACTGCCTTAAATGTAGTACAGTGATATAATCAATGATATACACCAGTCACAGAATATTTAAACAATGTACCCACACCAGATTTATTTTTTTTTGGTAATAAAACCAATATTATAGGACTGCATTTTTCTATTAATGAAATAAAGAATGTAGACAATTTTCACTGGCTAAATATGTCTCTGAACAGCATGTATTTTTTGTATTCAGTACTAGAGTTTCTCATTAAGTTGAAATAAATGAAAGGCAGACGTTCAGCACCGACCTGTAGCTGTGGACATACTGAATGAAGGAGGCTGAAACATCTATCCCGGTTCCGCAGTGACACAAACAGGTACTGAAACACAAAGAGACAAACTGTAATGAATCACTCTCAACTGCAGTGCATATACTCTTCTGTACCGTGATCTTTCACAGTGACTTTGACTCTTATGCAGTGTACCATTTTATAATGACTTTGACTCGTACGCAGTGTACCGTTTTTATAATGACTTTGACTCTTTTCACCTGTGTACGAACGTTTCTTTACACTCCGTTTGCAATCACCGTCTTTTTGTCTACATTTGACTGCAGCTCTCTACGAAGGCTTCTTAAAATAAACCCTGACGTAATGCGGCCATCGTGAAAAGACTCGGAGAAGATTGTACCTTGTGCCCGTTGTGTGTGACGATGGAGACTGCGTTGGGTACGACTCGAGCCGTGTTCTTCTTCTTTATGGCTTGAACTGTGGACATGTGGATCACAACCTAGTGTGAGACATGGAGACAGAAGCACTTGTGACTGGCTATTTTAGATGCCCTACGTTAATCATAGCATTTAATTTTTAAACACTGGGTGATATGTCCTAGTAGGTCCCTGAAACAGGAGTGTAATAGTCTAACATAGGATCAGGAGGTGGTTCTCATGGAGACAGCGACAATATCGCCGTGTGAAAAAGGAGGCATTTTATATTTCTGTATTGCAAACTCCACCAGGATGTGTTTGTGTTACCTTGGTCTCCTTAAGCAGAACAGAAGAGTGGAAACACACGTGGTGTTGAGACACGTACATCTTGCCATGGTAGAGCACTTCCTTCTGGAGGGCACAGGTGAATACTGGGAATTGGAAAACAACAATGTGTGGTGTCAGCACCAGCAGAGTTTTGCAGGTACAGTCCTATGGGATCCCTGGACCTACCAGCCTGGCCTGTCCGTCCGCTGACATACTTCTGCTAATCCATTATGAGATCCTCATACTCTTTATTCAGTATGAATCTGAATATGTGGAAATTCAACTTGACATCCAGAGAGTTAAATTTAGAAACATACTTGATTTCCATTTTCACACACAGGTGCACTGCAAAGCAAAGCGAATCAGAGCCGGGATTCCTAAACGCATCTTAAGAGGAAGAGGGTGGTTAACACTCTCTCTCTCATTTTAACTGATCTTAACATGGGGATCTGACGTGTTAGAGCAGGAAATCTCTTGTGGTTAGCTGGTCACATTACACATACACAAAAAAACCCAGCTGGGGTTAGGGTTAGGGTCAGAACAACAAGTTCTCAGAATGACTCCAGCAGGAAAGGAGGCAAGGAGGGAGACAAAACTCACCATGAGACAAATTCTCCATCTCAGAAATCTCTGGGAAATGTTTGTGAAACATTTTGTTGTGGTTCTTGAAACTCTGTTGAAACAGAAAGTCAAATCTGAAACAGGACATGTGTGTGAATATGATTTTGGCATTGGAATTAGTCTTACTGCTGAACCTGTTTGAACTGAACTGATGAAATGACTTAGCAAATGGTTTAATGTATTTAATAAATTTTTTGGTCTTAGTTACTTTGTACCTAGGTGTCTATGTGACGCTTCACATAAATGTATAACTTTAGGATTAAAAATATATATATATCAAAAATAAGAAAACTCACACTGGATTTGATCAGTGCATCTACATGATCAGTTCCTTCCTCCTCTATCGGTGTCCTGTTGGATACATTGTGATTTATAGATGATATACAATTTGCACATTGGAACAATGGCAGTCATTGAGGGACACAATACGGTACACAGTTGAATGTTTTCCCCTGTCCTAGCAAACGTATCAGCTATTCACAGGCTATAGCTCCACATGAATATGTTGCTACATTCGATCTAGGAAAAAAACATGGCAAAAAAAAACCACTGGGAAAAAACAACCTTAGGCAGTGCGGCACATCTGGAAATGGACGTGCACATCTTCAATGTAAGACAAATCCAATAAAACCATTACAAAATATAATGGTTTTCCACCATTACATAAACATCAATGTGAAAGTTCTGCATGGTTCTGTATTACATTCAGTGTCACAGCCTTTATTAGATCTTTTACAGTCTTATTACTCATTGTTTCTGCGTAAACCGTTGCTTAAATACAAGGGGAATGCGCAGTGTCACAGTTAGTGAGCGGAAGGTGTGCACACCGTGTGGAGCTGACTTTCTGGAGGCTTCTGTTGAGGTCAAGCAGGTGAAAATGCGCGTCGTCCAGACCTCGGACCTTCGTCCCTTCAGAGCTCCGCCTCACTTTACTGCACTTGGTCTTCCCCAGGAATCCACCTCCGTCTGGAGTATAGCTAAAACCAGGAGAGGGGACACCCTCAGTAGAGTGCAAGATATCATAGAGGAACAGGCTACAAAAATTAGGACAGAGGAGAATGAGCAGAGTGCTTCCAGCTGATAGAAAGGCAACTCTGTAACTCAAATAACCACTTGACACAAGAGGTATGCAGAAGAGCATCTCTGAACACGCAACATGTCGAACCTTCTTGTAGCAGATGGGCTACAGCAGCAGAAGACCACACCAGATGCCAATCCTGTCAGCTAAGAACAGGCAGCCGAGACTACAGATGGGAAAGGTGAAGGCAACAGCGGTTCCCATGGTAATCTGAGCACTAGGAGTCTGTGAATCCCAAACTAGGATATAGGCTACAGTAGATCACAGGAACAACATCTGAGGTTTCCATCCAGAAAAGTGCAGTCCTGGGAACAGCTAAGATATTAGACAAGACCCTCAAGCTCTCAGGCCTCTGGTAGTGAACCCGAGCATGAAGGGAATAAAAGACAGCCCAGGGGAGGGGAAATAGAGAATTTTCTTAAATATATACCTGTTGAGAGTTATTAAAGGCTTAAGCAGAAACAGGAGGGACTGCATAACTTCTAGTTGTAATATGAGTTTTAAAGGAAACTGCTGATAAGGCCCAGACTGCTGATGACAGGCTGGAATGTCAGCAGCACATTTTTTTTTTAACGTTTCTGCTGAAACGAAAGTGTAAGTTGGTAAGTGATATAAGTCCTAGTCTCAGAGTGGCTGCTCTCTGCTACTTTCTTGAGTGCCACATATACATTATTACAAATTTAACAGTGATGTTATTTTCTTTGTAAGCAAACAAAAGGTAGATGCTTCATATATAAACTCAGATTTTTAAGTGCATTACAGCACTACAGTACAACAATCCGAACACAAAACACATGTAAGACTACATGTAGCTCTGCTTAAAACACATGATGTAAGGTGCCCATTTCTGGGACTCCTGAAATATATTTCAAGTTTATTCACATGGAAAGAATTAACATTCAAGTCAAAAGGAGAAATTACATAGCAAATATGTCACATTAACTTTCAAACAACAATACTGTTCTCCCAAATAAACATTACACGATTATTATGACTTAACCTTCACTGCCATGTAGATGTTTGAGAGAGCTTACCATACAAGAGCACAAGAAACTTGACCCTGACACTTTCTCCATCTGATGATGAAATGCATCGGTCAAGGCTAAAGACCGTGAACTTCAACCAAACACCTCACAAACCGGTACGGGTACAAGAGCTTCACAAAAGATCTGCCCCACTACACAAAGCACATGTTCAATTATCAATGCATGATCGCTTGCAGTTCCCATAGAAATACTTGGCTTCATGGTTCCACTTGGAAGCACATTATGCTCTGAAGCTTAAAGCTGTGAAACCTGTCTTCACTTTTCTTTTTTGTCTCAGAGACAAACTAGATAAGTGATACTGCCAGGATGAGGCTGCTGTGTAGAGCAGTTGCTCTGTGTGGAGTAACTAGCACTTTCAATTTCACACACATACACACACACAAAAGAAACAAAGACAGAATAGTACTGTGTCTGAAATTTAAATTAAACTAATTGAGCTAATATAACCCTATGTGATAGTACACTCTGTAGCTGTAACTGATAGCCTGTCATTTATAATTCACCACTTCAGGCATTACTGTCATACTCAATAAGTCAGTAGACGGACTACACTGGAGGGTTTTTTGAAAGAGGCCACTGGTGTCATGGTGGCCGGCCAGGCCGCCTCCCCTGTCTCGTGTCTGTGTGGGGGTGTGTCTTGTCGATCTAGAGAAGCGCGTGTGGACGTCTGGGTGATGTGGGTGTGGCGTGTGATTGTTCTTGTTGTTGCTGTTATACGTTTCACCTGTGTATTGTTAGGGTGAGTGTATAAAAGCGTGTATGTGTCGGTCTTTGTCTATGTGGGATATCAACGTATTGTCGGAACGGGATCCGTGTCTAAACGAAACCGAAAATAAACCTTTTTTGGGGGTTTTTTTTTTACTTAAATGCACACTGAGTCCTGTCGGCTTTTTACAGCCCTCCGGGGCTCTCCCGTGACAACTGGAATCATGAAGAATTGCGCAGATAAGGCAAGTCCTCATGAGTGTATTAAATGTTGATGACCTTTAACCAGGAAGTATTTAGGAAGGAAAAGGGTGTTTCCTCCATATATGTGCTTAGGAACAGGCAAGCCATCAGCTGTCCTGAACCTGACAGAGATTGCTCACGAGGACAATCATCTCCCAGCTCCTATTCCAATGACAAAATCTGTCGGCTTTCTGCAGAAAATACTGATCCTAGACCTGTTCTTATATATAGCTGCCCTTGTTTACCTCAACTAACCTTCTGTTAGATGAATGAACTTACTTGGCATGTTCGGATAAGATTACTCATACATGTTTAAAATAAGTACGTGCAATTCAAAGGCCAATTATTATTTCATCTGTTTAATTTGTAACTGTAAATCAGAACAGGTCACTACATACTTGTAAACGTACATACAAATAGATTATGTGTAAATGCAATTCTGAAAAATCTGAATTAGCCTCCAGGTAAGAAAACCCACAAAGTTCAACCTCTTCCTGAGTCAAGGATGCAGCTGCTATCCACAGTTCACTGTGGTTTGTCAACACCTGCCGCATACCTTAGTGATGTTGTATCGTAACATGCAAATTAATTCTTTTGTAATATCCGCATGTAATAGCCAAGGTTAACCACTGTTTTGACTTGGAAGACTTAAGTAATGTATAGTATATCAGTACATCAGCGCCTTTGATTTCATTCAAACTAACCAAGTTACAGCAGTGTTACAAGGTCAAAGGTCAATGTTACAAGATCAAAGAAACGAAGAGCATCAGAAAGCTAAGAAAAGACCTTTTGTTTCCATATTTAAAAATGTACAATATAATGAGATGGATTTAAAACAACAGATCTTGAATTAAAAAAAAAAAGTGCTATGCAAGTACTCAACCCCTTCGTGTTAGATGTTGGTAGAAGCACCTTCGGCTACACACCACCTGTTAGTCTGTTGGGGTTGAGTTTCTAGATGCTTCACACGAGGTGAGTTTTCTTTTTCTTTCTGGCAGATTTCCTCCAGGCCGTTCAGGTTGCTTGGATGATGCAACTTTTCCAGTTTTCGGTTTTCAAATGGTGCCACGGACTATCAGTAGAATCTGGACGTGTCCATTGTAATGCATTCATTTGTTCATTTTTTGGGGGGGGTTGTTTGTTTATAGGCTTATGGTCCTTCACAAAGGTCAACCTTTCCCCAAATTGTAGTTGTTTATTAGACTGAAGCAGGTTGTCTTGCAGTATCTCTGAATTTTGCACTGTGTCCAGTTTGTGCTGTGGTGATGCAGCCCCACAGTGTGATGTTTGTGCCACAAAGGTTTTTGAATTTTGGTCAAAACTTCCATTTTTGTCTCATTAGTTTCAGACAAATATAACCTCATATAAAGTTATGTAAGAAATGTTTTCCAGAGTTCCGAGTTTTTTTGGGAACTACATTTAATAAATTACATTTACATAAATGACAAATCACATTTATTACAATTACATGTACTGCATTACATTTAATAAAGCGCAGCGTCACTCACCCCAAGCTGTCCAGTGAAAATCGCCTGTTGAAATGATTATCTCCATCCATGACGCCAAAAACACAGGTTCGTATAGCTCAGGTCACACTGCTAGTCGCACACTGAGTTTGTCTTCAGTGCTGCTCCCTTTTCATCCACAGCACTGATCGTACAGCCGATAGTAACAGACACAAACAAACTCCTCCCCCCCAGATTACAGATGCATGAAAGATTCCATTAGCCACACCTACACTTTCCAAAAAGCCACACCCCTGTCAATAGTAACTATGGAGGCTGAGTGATCTGGTTTCATGACCAACCGGAATACAAGTGCTGTCAGCTGAAGTGTTTTGTTTAGACACATGACAACTGTACTGATTTTGCACAAAACCTGTACACGCTATATGTAACATCACGTGTAAAGTAGGGCCCATACATGTTGAATTGAGCAGAATGTACTATACTGCTCAGATGCTTATCATATAATCAGATAGACATCAGAAGACTGGTTCTGTGTGTGTGTGTATGAAGCAAAAACAGACCATCACAAATGACAATTTAGTCGGCGGAGTATTTGTTCATTTAATAAAAACTCATTCACTCTTTCAGTCCTAGAACACACACACACACACACACAGAGAGAGAGAGAGAGACACACTCATGCTTTCAGTTCCAAGCAGCACAAACATTTGCAGTGTATGCTTGTTGCTGGTGTCTGTGACAGTTTATATGTATGATTACCATGTGATATTAGAAAATAAACTTAAATACTGTACACACGGTCTTAATTAGCTTCACTCACGGTAGAAGATATTTGAATATAACAGAAACAAACCATTTATCAAGCTTCACTAATTAGAATTATAAAACTGTAGGTTTTGAAAACTGACCACTAAAAGTCTGACCAAGTGTGTGATGACATCTCAATTACATCCACATATACCTTTTACTAGTACAACGATCCAAGCAAGAATAAACAGTCCTGACTCCAACAGTCCCACCGAGCCCTATTTAGTGAAATGCAGCAAGAGACAATGTGACTTGTAAAGTTCTGAATGTCACCATGACGAAGCAACACTCCTGTATTTTCGTACATAGTTTTAACTGTAGTATTATAATACTTTACCTGCGGTTGCCGTAGTAAGAGTCAGTGGACTATTGTACATGTTGTGGATTAAGATTACAACCCCACCCCACCACCACCCAACCCCAAACCCCCACAAAGACGCTTTTACATGCCAGTGTCAGATGTACTTACATAGGTAAACTTAAGGCCCATACGTACATTTTTAAATACTTTTTTAATGCACATTTCTAGTTAATGCATTTATCCGTATCGACCGACAGTAACCATCTGCAGGGACGTCTGTCCTGGAACAACTCTGCGTTAATTGCCTTAGTCGGACAAATAACAGCTGAAGCCATTAGCCGGTATCGACCCTGTGACCTGTACGTCAGGGGCGTTATCAGTAGCGTTAGGGCTCACCTGGTTCAGCTCATTATCACCACCGTTAATTACCGCCGCTGTTCATGGGGTCAGCTGGAAATGTTATACCAGAAGTCGACAGCAAAACTCTGCATGAAAGCCGTTATATTTCCGTCTTTTCACATTAGCTGAAGAGAGGAAGCTACGCAGAAAGTTAGTTTACTTAGAAGCATCTGGAATGAGTTGTGACAAACAGGGTTTTTTTTGCTTAGAGTGGTTTCAAAATGCAGAGGTCCTTGTGTTGGTTTCAGGATGGGCTTCAGAATGCATGGATCCTTGTTTACACAGGTAAACATCAGGACAGGCAGTTTCAGATCAAGATGGAAGGGCTTCATATTGATTATCTCCTGAACTCAGTCAGAAGATAGCGAAAAGCTTTTTACTGCGGTGTCAGTAGCAGAGAGTGACATCCCTACCCCTAAAGAAGACGTCACATTCTTAAGAGAACAATATATTATCCAAAGAAAATGAAATTAAAACAATATACAAAGCCCAACCAAAAGAAATTGGTGTGTCAGAAAACTAATTACCAACTGATGTGATGCACAGAGACTCCAGGGATGGGCAATTTATAGGTGAGTGTCTTTTCTTGTTCATGGAACATCTGACAGGAGCGTATAGGAATTAGCTGCACTGCCAGTAGATGGTTCTGCCACTGGAACGTGCACCATAGCCTGTGAGATCACCAACCACCAGGCCCGTTGTACACTTTCCGTCTGCTGTGGAGCGGAACCAAACGGCCTGGCAAATGAAAGCTGATATCATCCCTGCCTCCATCTCCCACTGGTGCAGTTAACAATTTTAACTGCACGCCCCCACACCTGCGCACACACTCCACCTGCGTACACGAGAAGAACAACACAGTGCCCCTGGAGGCATATAAGAACTAAACCCGGTACACTTTACTGTTTGTTAAATGACCCTGATGTTAAACATCTTCATTCTAAACTGCGTGAACCACAGTATTCGTGGGTCCTACCATCAAAACAATCAGACAACAAAGTAAACAGATATTTTAAAGTGATCATCAGTACGATAGTGGTAGTGAGAGAAGTGAGCAGAAACAAGACAGCAGAAGGCCGTAGATGGTAAGTGGGATAACAACCTCCAGAAGCTTCTGGAAGCAGGAACACACACCTGACCAGGTGACCCCTGAACACACTAATGCTCGTTATCATATCCAGATCGGATCTAAACCTCAAAAATGTCTGAATGCATGTGTGTGCGTGCGTGTGTCAGGGAGTTTTAAAATACACAATGAACTTGGTATCCTTTCACCAATTTTCAGCTGATAGCTCCACGCTAAGTATAATGTATCCGCGCAGACTTCTTAGTGCCTAGCAGTAACGATTAACAAATCTCTATAAAGGGAAAACAACAAAATATTTTAACACGAATAATTGCATTATATATGCTTCATTCCTTTAAACAATAGTTTATAGCAAATATTAACAATAAACATCATAAAAAAACACCGCAAACTAGGTTACACAATCCACGTAGCTAAACGCTGTTTTGCGTGAACTCGTTGTGTATTTACTGTTTGACAATTCAAACAACTTTGAGACATGAAGGCATGGCCTAAAAACAAATCTGCTACATCATCTGACACAAGAAAACCACTATCAGACAAGATTATCGCACAGCAAGGAGAAAGGAGTGAGGCGATAACCCTAGCCCCAGAGAGAGAGAGAGAGAGAGAGAGAGAGAGAGACAAAACCAGCACAGTCCAGTATGCGCGTGTATGTACTTGAAATTCCTGTCTCGAAATGGCAGGAGACACAAGGATGCGTGGCTAAATGTTACAGAACACTTAAAGGTTAGGGGTCACAAAGCCATGATTTTCAGAATAACAATTATAATAATACATTTATATATGGTAACCATGGTTTTCAGAACAACTATTATAATAATGCATTTATAAATGGTAACCATGGTTTTCAGAACAACAGCAATTATAATAATATATTTCTTTATGGTAACCATGGTTTTCAGAACAACAACAATTATAATAATACATTTATATAACGCCTTTTATAAAATCCAAGGTATAAAAAAGGAAAACAACAACAACAACAGAACAACAAAATGTCATTACTAGTAACAGGATAGTTGAATCTTGGGGCAGACGCAGAACTAAAACAGCTCTGACTTTGGCTCAGACTTATACACAAGCCAATACGTTTAATTAATCGCAATCAGATATCCACCTTTAAATGTTCTTAAAACTGATTTCTTGGGAAGAAACATGAGTTCTGCCTTTAGCGTTCAATAGGAAAACAGACCTCAGCGCTCCGACCAAAGGCGCGTTGTCCCCGCCGTCGGCTGAAGACTGCTGCTTCCACCTGCTGGATATCCTCTCCATCTCCGAGACCTCCAACGCGTCGGCCGAAAGATTCAAACCCAGAATTCCTCCTCCTGAACAACACACGGTTATCAAAGAAACACACGGTCTCTCCCCGAGCGTGCTATAAAGACGTTTTGTTTTGGTTGTTGTTTGGCATGATAATAGCAGTTAACTAAGGCCAAGGGTGTGATCAACGGTAATCCAGCTCTCCTTTGAACGTGTGAAGCATTAGGTTACCTCCTGCCTCCTTGTACACGGACCTGCGGAGAGTAACGAGATACAGTACAAATAGTACGAGCCCTTTCAGCTAAAAAGGTCCCGGAGACTAAACAGGTAGCGTAATCCCTGGAGCGGAAACACAAGACCAGGCCCCGCTGCGGTAGGCCTTCTCTACACAGGTCTCCCAAGAAGCATCAGCTGGGTTAGGTGTGTGTATGTGCTGGATCTTCTTTCAGTGTCTTTTGCGGGCATACACGCAGTGTAAGATATTTTAAGATATTTTACTAGTCGCCCTTTTCATAATATGTTTGTCTTTCAGGTTTTTTTGTGTCAGTTCTCAAATACTAACGTACTACGGTTAAAATGTTAAGGTGGAATTTACGTTAGAAAAAGACATGAAGGTAATACAACAGCTGTAAGTGAATGTGTGTGTCTTTGTATATATGAAATAGCCTGTTCAGCCGTTCTGTAAGTCATTTGTTCTCCAGTTTCTGCCCTGGGAACCAGACGAAATAGCTTACACATTTTATGACTTCCCTGCTGTAACAAACCTGACTCAGCTTTTCAAGAGGAAGGACATAACTGATTATTTGACTCAGGTATGCTAGAGCAAGGACAATACCGCCTCTCATGAGACCGAGTAGTGTCTCTTTATTACCGTTAGCACGAGAATGTGAGTGGTGTCGCCACCTAGTGGAGGACTCGGGCATTAAATTATTCCAGTCTCCGAATATCTATAGTGGTTTGTGAGTGACTGAAAGAAACGCTGCACTCTTTTAGTACTGTATATCCAGTCATTCTGTTTTTAATACAAAGTCAACATATCTACATAAATGGTTTCAAATAAATTGAGATAGAAGAGGTTGAAAGTGTGAACACTCAGTAGCACTGGCCTGAATATCTCATAATGCATTGTAATCTTGGGGGATATTGTGCTCTTCTCTTTTGTTGTGACTCTTTGCAACATTACGGTATTTTCATTATCCATTTCCTCTCAAGAAATTATGGCATGTGCTGTCACTCGGACCTCTATTCAGCATTTGTGAGATACAGAACATCAAAGGCTTAGCTGGGTGTGTATTTTGAAGAGAACTCCGTTTCCCCCCCCAAGTCTTTCGAAATCGTTCACATGGTATAAATGTGCTTTACCTCCTGGGATGATTCACATAGAAAAGACTTTTGTCTCCCTTGTTCATTCGTTTTTAAACTCCAGATCAAAGTGCAAGTGTACAACAATGCGTGTGCTCCTTTCAACATTTTCATTTTGAGAGCTGACATTTGATCATAATGCTGTATATTGTGCAATTCTTTTTTCCACCACAACCATTTCCGTAGCTGTCTAGCAAAAAATCAACAGTTTAACCTAATAGAAGTACATATTTGGGGTAAATAAGGGCAGTTAATAAGTTAAAGTAAGTTCAGACCTCACTGAGTATGAGTGTGCTAAGACAAGAGGTCCAGTTCCAAAAATCATTGTGCTCACTTCAAGATCCCTCAGTCAGTCTGTCTCTCTCTCTCTCTCTCTCTCTCTTCCCCTCTCCCCAGCACTACCAAGTATTTGCCATCTCCTCACTTATAATGTGGTCATCATAATCAGAAGGTGCCCATTCACAGCACTGGGGTTTCTTTTCCCTGTGGAGAACCGCTCATATGAAGGGCTTTTCGGAGGAGGAATGAAACGGTGAAAACACTGGGGAGACTTTTAAGAGCCTGCCAGATGACCTTTTTTTAGGGGATGGGAGGCAATTTTGTTCAGGACCTTGGGCTGTATTGTTTTTACTGGACACCCTAAGGGAGAATTCAGTGCACAGTTAATATATTAAAAAAAACGTACATAGGCACCATGTACAGTCACGTTAGTTTGCCAACTACACAACATCTCATTGATTATATTCCAATAAGTACCCAAAAAAAATATATAAATATTCTTAGAAATTCAAGCATAATATCAACAAAACTAAATAAAAAACATGGTGGTTAAATATTTTGACAACAACAGTAAGGCTCACTTTTAGTCTCTTGTTGAGATTAGAGTAAAAGACCCATGAAAACTCCTTCCTGTCTGAGACGGCTTGGGCCAAGTCCTTCCTGTCTGAGACGGCTTGGGTTAAGACCTTCGTACAA
Organism: Sternarchorhynchus goeldii; assembly: GCA_028565775.1. NCBI lineage: Eukaryota > Metazoa > Chordata > Actinopteri > Gymnotiformes > Apteronotidae > Sternarchorhynchus > Sternarchorhynchus goeldii. Next base: position 3,310,262 of record JAOXYF010000004.1, read on the forward strand.
ACTACTCTGTGCTATGCCTACGCACGACTCCTTCACTAAACAAAAAACATGAGAGTTATTAGTTTCTTCTAGCTCAGTTTAATTAAATGGGAGAGGAACTGGAGCAGACTGACTTCTATTAACTTCTACGGTGATTCTGGGGAATTTCTCTTTTGGGAAATACACTCTTAGACCTAAACTTGCCTTCTACAAAGGGGTAATGCATGACAAGGTTTTTGATGAAATTTTATGAAGCTTTGGAGCTTTCATTAGCAAAGCCAGAGCACTTTGAAATTCACTTGCAAGATCTCTGTAAGGGGAACACTCTTACTGAGAACTTCTCATTTTCAGGGTATGACCCCTAGGGTTAGAAATCCTTCAGCTTAGTACTTGACCAACCTCTTGTTCTCTGCCAAAGTCTATACATGGAGTTTCAGATAATTACAGCCCAGGATGCATCTGCATTACATGATTAGAGCTGGTTATGCCTCTGTGGTGTGTACAGAGACTCTTCCACCAGAACCCAGCCGGCATCTCTCGCTCCAGTCTGTCACCCAGCTGCAGCCCAGAGCTGCCCGCCTGCTCCGAGGGGGTTCCCAGAGCTGCCCCCCCCACCCACCCACCCCGGCTCCGCGGGGGGCTCTGAGAGCTGCAGAGGAGTAGGCTGGATTGAAAACAAATGACTAGTTTCAAGACACTGCGAACCCCGGTTTTTTTTTTTCTCTCCTCACGCACGAGAAATAAGCAGCATATTTGTGGAGAGCGACAGAAAGAGGAAAAGAGAGAGAGAGAGAGAGAGAGAGAGAGAGAGAGAGAGAGAGCGCAAGCGAGAGAGAGCATGAGAGAGGAAGAAAATGACACACCATAATAATAAAAGTATTCACAGGTGTTCTGTCGAAAAACCAACAAAATCAGCTGACGACTCTGACAGCTCTTGAAAGGCGTAATTCAGTCACAATAGCACTCCAGTGGACCAGGAGTAAAAGAGACACAGAAACTGATTATATCACGTTACTAATGTACTGCACGATGAGTCCGTGACACGGCTGTTCTCCTCCAAAGCCGGACGAAGAGTTCCACGACCTTTGACCCTCTGCTGCTGTTGCTCCTTTAGGCACAGAAGGTAGAAGTTCTGCTTCCGTCGGGGCGCTGAGACGTTCATGACGGCGACGTGGACTTTAGGAAAGAAGAAGGTCACGCTGCTCCTCTTCCTCCGCCTCACAGCAGAAGCTGTCACCTCTGGCGGCTGATTGGAGTTCACCTTTGACCTTTTCATTGGCAAATACAGTTTGGGTAGAACCTCCCATTGAAGAGTGCAGCAATTTTTCAGGCTTTTGATTTGAATGGTTTTTCTTTTGTTCGTGTGTGTTTGTATTTTGTTTTTGTTTTGTTTTTGTGGTTTTTTTTTTTTCACACTTTTTCCATTCTGTTTTTTGAAGATTTCATTTTTACCCACATTGTAATATTTCTAAAAAGCCAACCACAACATTAATATCAATATTTGAACACTGAGGTAATAAGCTTGCTGTGTGATACAGGACCTTCCCAAGAAGTTCTAGAGAGAAAATATGTTCTTTATAATTTAGCCGTCCCCCCCCTCCCGCCCCAAACCCAGGGTCTCCACCCAACGATGTCGCCACACTTCCAAACGTTCCCCCTCACAGTCATGGCATCAATCAATTTTTACTGGGAAGAAAGTTAACAGATGCTTGTTGGTGGAACAAGCTCAGATCGGTAGTGTTGTAGATCGTTGACGTGAGAGATGGCGTTGAGATGGACGGCTCCTCCTTCCCTTACGTTGCATAGTGATCAAAGCTTCCTAAGTATTCGAGGGCAGCCTGATAGCAGAACTGGTATTCCTCCTGCAAACGATCAACACAGGAGCACATGCCCAGCTTAACAGCTGCGGGAGAACACTGTGTACTGATATAACACACTAAACATAGGTCCCAACTGAGAGCATTACAGCATCATTACTAAATCCGGATGTTACAATACATTATACTATATTGTGATGTGATACTTCCATCTTGTATCTAGACTACTTACAACAAAGGTTATTACTAATAATAACTTCAATTGTGACCCTTAAATTCTTTATTTTGAATTTATTTGCATCGGTTTCATCAACCAAACGCGTCTCCACACAAACACACACGGCACTTGTCGTTTGTTACATGCATTCAAACCACAGTCTTAACAAATATTCCTCGAACATCCGTACCCAATTTCTTAAAAGATTTTAAAAATTATTAATTTGATGATTTTAATATTTTATGAAGCATATCAACTTGTTTTATAACTAATCAGAGTATTTTTAGTTTTGTTTTGTTTGTTCTGTGTGTCCTAAGTAACAGGTGAAGGTTTATCTTTCGAACATCATGTATATTTATAAATGTATTATGTCATGGTATGAGTGTATCATTACAGTAATTTGCCCTGACCAATTATCAACAGCAGTTATAAATATGTCTGAGCCAATGTCCTCAGTGTCCTGAGAGAGGGGAGGCGGGGCACTGGCGTAGGCATGGCCATCGGGGAGATCAGGGATGGGTTTACCTCAGTCTGCACCATGGCTGGTCGTTGTGTGCGCAGCATTTTGACAGTCTGGAAGATGTCCACGGCTCCTTCGTAGCGCATCCTCTCCAACACGATGCTGAGAGTGATGAACACACCCGTCCTACCAACGCCAGCGCTGACGGAGAGAGAGAGAGAGAGAGAGAGAGAGAGAGACAGCAAAAGAGAGATGTGAGAAGCAATGAGAAAAAAGTGAGAGAAGGTCAGAAAATGAACGGAGCAGAGAGAGAGAGAGAGAGAGAGAGAGAGAGAGAGAGTGAGTAAGTGAATAAGTTAAAGAGACGGAGCAGGAAAGGGGGGTGGG
>JAOXYF010000004.1:3313305-3342559 GCA_028565775.1 Sternarchorhynchus goeldii
GTGGGGGTGGGGTGGAGGGGGGGGTGACAGCTGCTTAATGAATCGCTCGCATTTGATTAATTATTCAGTTTAACGTGACCGAGCAGCCCGTGCGGTAGGCCACTCATGCACCGTGAGAAGGCTCCCTCTGCTGGCTCCTCTTCCACTCGAAAGGCGTTTGCATCAAAACCGACGGACCGACGTCCAAGAGAAAAGTGCAGCGGTGCAAGGCTGCACTCCACAACTAGGGTTTAGGTTTGAGTATCAGCTGTGGCACGTGCTTTTTCGTGGTCTCCCGGGTTGTTTACATTTAATCAGCTGCACATGCACTTGGGAGGGTCACGGAGGCTGTAACCGCCGCCCGAGATCGACCTTCTGACCTCTCGGTTCACAGTTTGAGTCTGCGCCAGCCAAAAGTGGGCGGAGCTGGACAGCGTCTCGGTGAGTACATGGAAAAGGGTCAGTCAAGCCACATTTGTAAATTAAAAGTGGCTTTGTGTGCAAGCAAAAACAAACACACACATCTAATCTAATAAGGGTTGGCTCTGGCACCGAGATGTCCTCTCCAGGACTACACTAACCTGCAGTGGACTGTGATTGGTCCATCCTGCCCAAACTGCTCCTTGGTCTTGTGCACTTGTCCAATGAAATCGATGAAACCCTCCCCTGATTTCGGCACTCCTTGTTCAGGCCAGTCAGTGAACTGGAACTGCCTGACCGTTCTGGACTGCCCATCCTTCAAAATGAACACACACACACACACACACACACACACACACACACACACACACACACACACACACACACACACACACAGTAACAACAGTGACAAACCAGTCTGCGTTGTAATAGGCCTATACCATTCTTACCAGCATATTGGCATCTTTGTGATCTCACAAGCCACAGTATGACAACACTCAGCTAAATGATGAATGTTTTATGCAACAGCAGACAGTTTTTTTGTTATTTTTTTTACCCTATTCTCACTCAGTTTAATCGTTACTAATTCCCATGTGCTAGATGGATGCCCTCCATCACTGGACGGCTGCCAGGCTGGACGACAGCTCGCGTGTTTCTCGGGACACGAGAGGCCAGCTAACGCGTTTTTCTAACCACAGCCTCCTCTGTGGTTCTGCTCACATCGCGCAGGGTTGTACTCACCCTCGCGTCTGTGACCTTGAACTCTCTCAGGATGTATTGGGGCATGTTGTACTCTGCCATAGGGTCCACCACGAAGTACTGGTACCGGGCGGACCGTTCGGCTGGCCAGTACTGGTGACATTTTTCCTGCACACACACACGCACACACACACGGGTATTTATGAACACCTGCTATTTATAAAGTCACATGTCCACATAAGGGAGAATAACACATGCTCTTAAAACACAATTCTCTGGGAAGCTTTTCAAATCTATTTATGTTGAGATATTTACATGCCAAAAAAAAATGAGAGCATTAAAACATTATTTTATTAGGTGTTATTAGGTTACTGCCTCTTGCATCTAAAGCTGAAGGAAACAGCGCCTCCTACTGTACAGCCGGTAACATGGCGTGTTTCTGGAGGACTGCAGCTCACCCGGCCCATCTCTCTCAGCTTGGTGAGCATCACCACAATGGTGGAGTTGTGCTCCCAGAGCATCCTCCAGAAGTCCTCTGTGGTCTCGGCTAGGGGCCCCTGGGTGGCGATGTACGCCCTCTGCTGTCTGAAAAAAAAACAGCGGTGTAATACAAGACCCGAATCAATAAAAAAAAAATCCACGGTGGATTCAGTGGATTTAGTGTTTAAACACCGGTTACCATTACACACGCAATAAAACCATTGGACTGGGTCTTATGTGAACAGTGTGAAAAACAATTGGCACAGCTCAAGCTGAATTCAAAGGTGAAAGCCTTTTTAAAGTGGAATGGTTTTTATATTCATACACACGGTTCTAATACAGTCCTTTGTATCTTCCACTGTAACTGCTATTAATCCAGTGCATTCCAGGGCTGTGATTCTCAACCGTTTCCCTTGGGCCCAGCAGACGGTCCATATTTTTGCTCCAGCTCCCAGCACACCTGAACTAAGCCATTAGGAGCGCTGAATACCTGGCACGGTGGAAGCTGGGTTAGAGCAAACACACGAACCGGCAGGTGGGCCCCCAAGGGCTTGGTTGAGAAACCCGGTTCTGGTCGGACTTGAAGCATTTTAACTGCCTGAAAACAGCGCTGCAGAACACCTGTATCCATCGATGAAGCTGGCGTTGATGTAGTCGGATCCGTCGAGCCCTCTGATTGGCTGCAGGCAGACGCGGGTGGTCTCGTAGGGCATAATGTTGACCAGCCTGTTCTTGAACTTGTTGCAAGGCAGGTTGGCCGTCACGAACCTGGATGTGTGAGCCTTGCTGTTGGCCAGACGCTAAGAGAGAAAAGACAGGCGTGTGTTTAGCGCACTGGGACAAATCAGGGCAGAGGAGAAAATAAAAGCCTAGATCAGTCAAGAAGACAAGGATGGATGGAGAACACTTCAGCTAAAAATGGCCAGTGTATCTTCTTCACGTAACGTTATCATGAACTTCCCTGTTTTCACTATTTTTTGCCAAACACTTCCTGTAGAAGCACCTACTGAGACTGCTTCCAAGCAGGTCAAAATAAGGCAAGTCTGTTTCTGGGGTCTCGAATTTCAAGTAAAGCATTTAAAAAAAAATTATTAGTCTTAAAGACCACAATCTTGTTTTTAGGATTTAATTCACGGTAGATTGTTTTCAAAATGTGTGCCTGATGAGGTCATGTTGGAACTCATTGTCAGAGTTCCAACATGCAAACATACAGGTCTTCAGAAATCAGCCTGATACATTTCATTCCACCATCCTGGAGCTGAGGAACCAGAAAGCTGGTGTAAGTGGGAGTAATTACATCTGATATGACAAAGCACTTCTAGATGTTCCTTTTAGCAGAATGGATTGGATATGAGGGTCTGTGCTTGATGTGTGAGGAGGTGTGTTCAATGCGCGAGGAGGTGAATTTAGTGTGTGAGGAGGTGTGGTTAACGCGTGAGGGAGTGTGCTTAACACGTGAGCGGGTGTGGTCAATGCGTGAGGGGGTGTGTTCAGTGTACGAGGAGGTGTGGTTAATATGTGCACCTTGAACTCCAGAGCCATGCCCGTAACATGCTCCCCCATCTCCACCTGCGCCAGCTTCTGTAGGTAGGAGAAGAGGCTGCGGGCGGCCACCTCCGTGTTGCCGCAGGCGACCGCCTCCAGCAGGGCCTCGTGGATGAAGCCGTACTGGTCCTCCGTCTGCACCATGTAGTTCCTCTGCGCGCGCATCAGCGTCACGTGACCGTAGACGTCCACCGTGTGCTCGTGCCGAATTCGCTCCAGCATGGCGTCGATCACAATGAAGCAGCCGGTCCGACCCACCCCCGCACTGAGAGGGGGAGAGAGAGAGAGAGAGAAAGAGTGAGAGACGGAGAGAGAGATGGAGGGGGGGGGGCAGACACAGAGAGGGGACACGTCTTTGTGATATGTAAAAAAAAAAAATAATAATCTTTAATATACTTTTCTCATATATTTTCATACGTTACATTTTTCTACTGTACTGCGTCACCTGCACTACTGCAGTTGAAGATGCAAGGTCATCTTGCTCTAAACCCAGATCAGAGACCCTGCCTCACCATCAGACCTGAACTGGATGCAGTTATGTAGTTGTACCAGAGAGGGTACAAAATACCTTCAGTTTGAATACAGCCCTAGGGGGTGGATTTCACAGTAAAGCAGTTGTGATGGTAACTCATTCTAATTCCTCTGTAATCCCAAGTAATATATTCTCTGTTGCTATAGAATGGGAGGAGATAACCCAAAACAGTGTAATCAGCATTAATCACTGGGACAGGTGTGTGTGTGTGTGTGTGTGTGTGTGTGTGTGTGTAGAGTGGGGCATAGGTACAGAATGATGTGCAGTGTAGAACTGTGAGCAGTTTATATCCTTCAAGCTATCTCTGCATTGTGCAGAAAGAGTGGAATGAAGTCTGAGGTCATGCTTGCATCATGTGCACCTGTGTGTGTGTGTGTGTGTGTGTGTGTGTGTGGGTGTGTGTGTGTGTACATTAGACTATTACATTAGAGATTAGATCATTAAAGACTGGTACATTAGAGACTCTACATATTGCTGAGTCATACACCAAACATTCAGGCAGAGTTTATCAATCACGTCTCATAGAGAAAAACGTAAGAGAGAGAGAGAGAAGAGAGACGAAGAGACGGGTGGGAGAGAAAGGGGGAGGAAAAAAGATAAATGTAGAGAGAAGAGAGGGAGGGAGGAGGAGAGAGAAAAGTGGGTCAAGAAAATAAGGGAGGTTTGGCTCCAAGCAGCTGAAGAGAGGAAAATCAACATCAGATATCAGATCTAGTCCTAATCAGACTGGGAGCTTCACAGGCTGAGATCTGACTCACAGAATATTTACTTTGTACTAACAACCCTATGCCAAGTTAGTCTAATCTAGAATGGGTGTGTCCGCTGTAGTTAAGACTAAAGGGGGGTGTGTCCAATGCAGTTTAGTCTGAAGGGGGCAGGTCCAGTGTAGTTGAGACTGAAGGGAGCGTGTCCTTGGGAGGGGGGCGTGTCCGTGGGAGGGGGGCGTGTCCGTGGGAGTGATGGTACTGACCTGCAGTGAACAACGACAGGTCCAGCATCCGGGGGGTTGCAGGCTTTGACTCGACGCAGGAAGGCCAGGAACGGGGTGGGGTACTCTGGAACACCATGGTCAGGCCATGCTGTGAACTGGAACTGCCTGACCTCTCTCCTTTCATTACAGCCACTCTGGAGGGAGGGAGGGAAGGAGAGAGAGAGAGATTTATCACATCTGTATTGTACCTAAACATCCAATAATCCCTATGGCATGCATTACATTTTCACCTCAAATAAACATTACATCCCTGCTCTCCTTTCTCCGGATCAACTAAGACGGTCCCATTTTCTGTTTTCCATTTTTCCAAACTGAAAACCTGTGCTTCACCTTTTCAATGAAACTGCTATTAAAGAACTTCTCGCCAAGCCCATTAAAACCCACCATTCAGAAAAAAGAAAAAAAATGGTGTAATCTCTCATACTGCAAAATGTTTCCAAGTGCCTCTCTGTTCATGAGAGTGAGAGAAAGGAGAGAAGTGATCGAGATTGGGAGCTAGAAAGAATTATATGTGATCCACTTTTTTATGGGGGGAGGAAGGTAATTGTAGAGCTAAAGATTCCAGAGGAAAATGTCATGTATGTGCAGAAAAGACAGTAAGCTAGGGAGATCGATTTGGTCAGGAAGACGAGGAAAGCAGTTCAAGGTGAGAAAACGACAGACGACAGAGGAGAACCACCTGGTAGAATGACGAGAAGAAATAGGGAAAATGAAGGAGAGCTAGATAAAGAAAGATAAGAGTGTAACTGCTATAACGCAGCGGCCGTTCGACACTTTATTTGTAGAAAAACCGAGATTGTAGACGGAAATCGAGCGGACAGTGCTGCAGTGTGGTAGCTGAGGGAGGGGGTGGTCACCTTGTGCAGTGAGAAGGTTCGCACGCAGAACGTGGCCAATTCCACGGTGTCCAGCACAGTGACCTGCACCAGGCCGTAGGTCTCCGTTCCTCTGCTGGGCCAGTACTGATCACACTTTATCTACAGGTATACAGGGGAGGCCTATTACAAACACACTCACAAATATGCACGTACACACACACACACACACACACACACACACACACACGGACACTCTCTCACCCGTGATTTCTCCTCTAGTTTGGTCATCATGACCACAGAGGCTGCTCTCTGCTCCCACACCATCCTCCAGAAATCTCCGAAGGTCTCGGGCAGAGGGCCCTGTGTGGCGATGTATGCGTTCTGCTTCCTGTAGCCGTCAATGTAGTTTGCATTGATGTAATCACTACCCATAATTCCTGACAAAGACAAGCAAAGACATGATTGGCACAGATCATTTTTATGTGCACAGATTCAACTGGCACCGAGAGAGCTTTTTTGAATCCAAACAGTACATCTTAGCACCAACACACGTGACTTGAGCATTTTAGCAGTTTATTAGCATTTTAGCATTTTATTATTTTCTTAATGTTCTTAAAGTTTTTACGACTGAAAAACACAGAGAAGCTCCTGTTGGCCGTACCGTCCACCTGCGCGAGGATGACTCTGGTGTGGTCGTAGGCGATGACGTTGGCGTAGCGGTTCTTCGGCTTGTTCACCTCCAGGTTCGAGTGCTCCCACGTGAACTGCTGCCCAGGATCGATGGACTGTGACAGGCAGAGAGAAGCAGCAGCGTGAGGCACACCCTCGTCAGCGGCCTGGGCTCTGGCCAGCCGGGGCCCGACCAGACGGAGCCCGACCAGACGGGCAGCGTCGAGTCAGCCGGGCCGGGTGGGGGAGGAGCTCTGGGTGGAGGGGTTTTGGGCGGTGGGGGAGGGGCAGATTAGCACCACCATTGTTCCCTTACGATGGAAACCGCTCGCAGCTAGTGCTCAATAAAACACTGGCTGGATACTGCGTGGCCTGCTTCCAGAGACTCTCCCAGCTAAAGCAGGCCAGCTGGCGGAACGAGGTGATGAGCGTCGCCAAGGTGACCTTGGATTTTATGACCACCTCGTTCTCTCCAGCCCCCTTCTCCTGCCCCCACTCCCTTCTTCAGGTCCCTCTCATTCAAGCCTTCCTTGACTTGCTCTCTCCAGCTCTCTCACTCCATTCTCTTTTGTAACCTTCCTGCTTTGTTCATGCTCATTCTTTTTTCTCATCCTTATTCTACCTTCTCCTCTTTACCCAGGGTTTCTCTCTCACTCATATTCACTTTCTCTTTTCAGGTTTTTTTTATTTTTTATTTTGCCTTCCCCCCCCCCCCCCATTCTCCGTCTGTCTCTCTCTCTCTCTCTCTCTCCCTCCCTCTCTCTCTCTCTCTCTCCCTCTCTCTCCCTCTCTCTCTCTCTCTCAAACCTGTTTTTCCACAGCCCCCTTCTCATTAGTCACCTCGTACTCCTGGGAGAGATGAAGGTTATCGTTGGCCTTCAGAAGCTCAGTGTGTTCTGCCAGCTCTGAGATTGAGATTGGTGGGTGACTCATCATACCTGCAGGGGTCAAAGGTCAAAACAAGACACAGGCAGAACAATTACAAAAATAATCATTAGTCACAAGAACATCTCTGCCAGTGAGTGATTGTGTGTGTGTGTGTGTGTGTGTACATTCATGCCTAAATGCATTGTATGAGTATACACATACATACACACACACGCATATATTGTGCATATATAATTCCTTATTCCGTTTTTAAATGTGCATAATTACACGTGATAACATGCATGTATGCAAATATGTACATGCATGTGTGTGGGTGCATGCATGCACACGTGTGTGTGTGACACGATGAGGGAAGGTGGTGTGTGTGTGTGTGTGTGTGTGTGTGTGTGACACGATGAGGGAAGGTGCTGTGTGTGTGTGTGTGACACACGGTGAGGGAAGGTGGTGTGTGTGTGTGTATGTGTGACACACGGTGAGGGAAGGTGGTGGGTGGGCGCTGGAGGATGGATCTACACTTTCATCTTGGCAGGTGTGATCATCTCACAGCCATGAATCATAAATGACTGCACCTCCTGAGAGGCGGCCATTTTGTTTCTGGAGTGGAAGGGGAGAAGAGCAGAGACAAAGGGAGAGAGAGAGAGAGAGAGAGAGAGAGAAAGAGATAGAGCTAGACAGATAGATAGATAGATAGATAGATAGATAGATAGATAGATAGAAACAGAGAGAAAGACGGAGACAGAGAGATAGATAGATAGAGAGAAAGCTGCAGAGAATTCACCAGAGAGTGCATGAGAGAGAAGAAGACAGAAGAGAGAGTTGCACTGGGGAAAAATTTGAGGAAAATTCTGTTCAAGATCACTGGAGCCTTTTTTGGCACCTTTTTAGTGAGGGTTCCTGCCACCTGCAGCAGATCCACAGACGTTCTGGATGCTGTCCTTGGTGTGGAAAAAAATAACACACTCTTTCTCAGCCGAAAGCTGCTTCCTGAAGCCGTGCTTACCGTTTTGACAGTACACTATGGACAACTTCACTTTGAGTCTTGACGCCAAATTGAGCTCCTGCCTTAATGCAGGTGCTGTGGCATTATCTTTGAGCTACAACAGAACAACATAAAAGTCTTGTTTTCCTTGTAAAAGAGCTTCCTCCTGCGGATAAGGACCCTGATTGCACTGGGTGAGAAATATCTCTATAACGAGCATAAATTAATGCTTATGCACCCATTATAAAGGCCAGACTTAATTAAAACGGAGAAGTTCTCTCTCTCGTTCTCTCCATCTGTGTTTGTCTCTCTTCCCTCCCTTCCAGCCGGTTGAAGCTATGATAACTTCTGAATGGCTCTACTGTTCTTGTTGATAAAGGACTGAATGGTCATATGGGGCAGGTTTCATTTTCAAATCTAACCAAAGCGCCATTGTTTTCTGCATATATGTTCAGGGTAATACAGTGTGTGTGTGTGGGGGGGGGGGTGTATGGGTGTGTGTGTGTGGGTTTGGGCACATGTGTGTGTGTGTGTGTGTGTGTGTGTGTGTGTGTGTGTTTACATGCCTGGTGTCTGGAAGTTGATGCGTCTCATCTCTACAGGGTCGGTGGGGTGATGAGCAATCATTTCAGCATTGTTCAGTAAACACTTGGTACCCGGCTCAGAATCTTTGCGCTTGCTAATGAGTGGAAACACACACACACACACACACACACACACACACAAACACAGCAACTTAACTAGACTCAGGGCACAGCAATCAATATATGCAATCTACAAGCATAAACTGGCAATTAATAGCTGCTAAATGTTATATAACAGTAAATCCAATTGGCCTATTATTAGTGAAGCAGTTAGCCATTAGCAAGTCTCAGCGATACAAGACTTTTCCCACCAGAATACTGTAATCTCCCATCAGCAATTAGAAAGCAGTAATGCTTACCTGTCCGGTTTGCTGACGTCCACACGGAGCGCAACACAGCAGGAGAAACAGCAGGTAGAAATATGACACAGAGAGAGAGAGAGAGAGAGAGAGAGAGAGAGAGAGAGACAGAGAGAGAGAGAGAGAAAGAGAGGGAGAGAGAGAGGGAGAAAAGGAGGGAACGATAGGAGAGAAAGAAATTAATGGAGAGAGAAAGAATGTCAGGGGGAGATGGAGAGAGGGAAGAGAGAGGGAAGAGAGAGAGAGAATTTGACAAGGAAGAACATGGGGACAGGGAGAGAGAGAAAGGAGAGAGGCAGAGGTTGGAGAGGAAGAGGGAATTCAGGAGGACAGAGAGATGGTGAGATAGGGGACAGAGGGAAAGGAAGAGGAACAAAAATCAATATTTTGCATTTGTATGCAGGGGCTACATGACACCTCCTGGAGATAAGAGTGCGGTGCATTGGGGAGCGTTTAAACCTCCCTCCCCTTGGGGAAGAGATGGTTCCGGAGTAAATGGAGCGACTGTGGGACTGGGCCCAGCTCAGGAGGAGATTTATCTGGCTGATCCATCCCCGTGCCAACGGGGCAGTCGCGCCAGGCAAGGTCACCCACGCCAGAGCGGGTTTAGAGGGCGGCGATACCTTCCTCGCTCAGGCCACCACGCCCTCCCAAACGCAGACGTACGATCGGCTTTTGCTTTCAATAGAGGCGGGAACGGAACGGAGCTGCAGATATGGGCCCGAAATGGAGTCTGGTTTTAGTGTTCGCTGCTATATCTGAGAGGCATTAGGTTGTGCTCGCTCTGAATTCCAGTTTGGTTTTTTTTTCCCCCCCATTTTTTGGCCATATGCAGGAACCATTTGGCTCCTATTCCATTATCTCCTGCTATAATTGAATCTTTTTTCCCCTGATACTATTATCTGTCTCTACCAAAATAGCAGCCGTTACATATTTAATCACAGCTTCTACATTCTCCCCATCACACCAGGGGGGACAGTTTTTTCTTCTGTGTAATGGTGACTTCACATCTAAGGACTTCATATCCTCTTGTTCAGATCTTTATCTCATTCAGTCATTCATCTTTTCATTCATTTATTACCTCACTTTGAGTAAATCACATTGCAAGTCTGGCAAATGTTGTTTTAATGATCATGTGGAACGAAACTGTGACGCCACAAATCTCTGCTCCGTTCATCAAAGGGGAGAGTAAACACAGCAGTCTGCTTTCTCATAACTCTACAGGCATCCCCAAAGAAAAGGCCTTCATTTCTACTTTTGACTCACTTCTTATAGAGGAGGATGGCGATGACGATGCAGATGATGAAGACCACAGCCAGGACGGGTCCCACCACCCAGATGAGGCCGTCACCGGCGTCCAGAGGCTGCGGGTCTGAGACGGGAGCGATAACCGGGTCGGTGTAGGGACTGGCGACGAACATCTTCTGAACACACAAACACAGCAGTGTCACACACACTCACACACTCCAAACGTCTTATGAACTCTTTTAGGTTACTCTCCTTAATCTCTATGCAAGATGCTAAAGTCATTATACCTGAGATACCAATGCACTACTCCTCTACTCCTCCTTGATACTTAAAAATCCTGGTGCTACTAGTAGGACCACCAGTAGAAATTGCCAGAAACAAGACAAGACTATTCCTCAGGACACTTTAGCCTCTTACCCCAGTGGTAGCGTTGAGCTCGGCCAGGATGAAGAACACATACTCCTGGCCCGGTTCCAGGGCCCGGTTGTCAAAGCCTCCGTAGTCCAGCTGGTCTCCGAGGGTGAAGAAAGCGGGCAGGGTGGAGGGTGTGAAACGGGCGGTGATGTATGCCCGACGCAGATCCACCTGCCTCTGCCGTGGGTCACGTTGCTTCTGGCTGATGTCCTTCAACAGCTGAGAGAGTACAACTCAACTCAGCACAACTCGAATAAACTCAACTCAACACGGCACAACTCAACTGAGCACAGCTCAGCATAAATTAACTGAATACATTTTGTTGCTAACAAGTTTGTCATTAACAAGCATCTGGCAGGCAAAACAGCTCATAAAAAACTAGGCAATCAAGGAATCTTGTTATAATATGTAAATGTTTATCTTAATAATAAATTCCAAGACCTATAATTCTTGTTTTAGGTTTGCACCATTGGACGACATGATGCCATTAAACTAAATTCCATTTGAAATTTCAACAAGCCCATTTTAGACCGTCACATCCCATAAAATTCCCAACACACTAATGAAAGTGATCCAAAGCATCTGGACACAGGAAACAATACAAAAAGCCTTGTGGATGATTATGGATTTTCCCTTCTTAAACGCTTGTTCCAGCATTATTCATGCTTCTCCAAAATGTTTGTGAAAAGGAGAATTAAAATTAGTCATTTCATTACCCAAATGAATCAGAGGCTCAGCAGAGATGTCATACCATGAGCATACACAAATCTCACAAAGACTCTCACAAGTCTCTCTGGGGTTAACCGATCTGTGACTTGCATGTATTGAGTGTGTACGTGGGCAGAGGTTCACACCTCTGCATTACGTCCGTTGACATGTTGTGCTAAAGTAAGCCTGAACCTGACAGAGCAGACAGCACCAGCTCCCCAGCGCCCTGTACTGCCTGCCCAGCACTTAACTCTGACAAATACCCTCATCATTCAGGCCCAGAAAACCTGCCCTGACAGACTTCCACCCACAAGCCAAAGCTAGAACCTGCCCTGAAGGACAACGTCCACCTACGAAGGCAGTCCCATCTGTGCTAGAACCGGCCCTGATGGAGAACCTCCACCTACGAACCCGGTCCCATCTGAGCTAGAGCCTTCCCTGATGGAGAACCTCCACCTATGAACCCAGTCTCGTCTGAGCAAGAGGCTTCCCTGACGGAGAACTTCCACCTACGAACCCAGTCACATCCAAGCTAGAACCTGCCCTGAAGGAGAACCTCCAAGAGTGGACCTTATTGTTAACAACCTACGGGCAGTTTAAGGTTGCTTTTAACGTCAGTAGATTAATGTGATAAGCTGTAACTAATATTCCTTGTAAAGTAAAAAATTCTGTCCCTACCGCATGTCTAAAGATTGAACTCTGAATCTGATTATCTGAGTGAGATCTATATTGGACCTATATTCAGAACCACGACAAAAATCCAACAAAACCTTTTGTGACAGTAATGACAAAGGTAGGGTTAAGTCTAGTGACAGTGATAACACTAATGTAGTAACCTGTAATGACAGCACAGAAAGGCAGAGGTGATGCTGTCCACCCAGAAAACCATTGTATTTCACCACTGACAGGTCCTCCACATTCTGCTATATATAATAAAGAACTACATTTTTCAGGCAAATGCTAATGAATTCACTTTGCTTAAAATCGACCTCAAATTCAATACACTTTTGATTTTTCTTTTCAGTCTATAAACAAAAACCAACTCCATTACAATTAGCGACCCTGATAAAAGTGAACAAATCTGCCCTGCTAGCGTGAGGAGATGAAGAAAGCCAGACCTCTTCCAAGTCCATCTCGTCTGGGCTCTTCAGATGCCGATTCACTCCCCTGCCTCTCTTGAGAGGAACAACCACCACGTAGATGTTCCTGTGAGCACAGACAGACAGCGCTGTGAATGGTCTCTCCAAGCCTCTCATTAGCAAAGCCTCACTGCAGAGCTATGACGTTGGCTAATGAATGCTTTCAGCGCTGGGCTCCCCAAGAAGCTGCAGGAATATAATAGTGGCTTTCAACAAGGTGACCACCAAGCTATCGGCACAAATAGGTGAGTTTAACGTAATGCTAGACTTGGCTCAACGTATCAGTTTATCAGGCAGAATCCTTATTTTAGCAGCTATAGATAAATACTGTATTTAGATGGGTCGGTGTTTGCTGATGATCAGGTTTACATCCAGTGAGCTGTAATAGCCCTGAATCATGAATGACTCACCTCAAGACGCCTGTCTGGCGACGGTCTAAACCACATGTGAAGGCCTGTTCAACCAGTGAAGCTCTAATAAGCGACATTGATAGAGCAAGAAATGGGACTAAACTCCAACACCACCAAACCTCCTACAAGAGGTCTGTAGCTCTTGTGGTGAAGCTGGTAGAGCAAGACCAATGACATGGCTTCAGATCTCAGAGAGCAAATGTTACTGTGTACCGATAAACATTTGTTGGGTGTTCATGAGCATGTTGCAAATGTTCTATGTGGAAACTGTAAATGAGCCGTTTCAAAGCTCACTGCCGTAAAAGAATTTTCTCCCTGAAAATAAACGAATAATTTTGCTGATGTTAAAGTTCGTTGTTAAGCTCCCAGTGAGTTCGAAGGGGTACACTGCAATAAGGAGAGCGATAGACTTTATCCTGACCACACAGAGCAGATTCACACCATAGTGGTTAACATTAGCCTCTTATATTGAGTGTGGGGAGCGGTATGATTATCATCGCTCTATCACCAGGAAGGGAGTAAAGAGTAATACCCAAAATCACCATGACGATGAATTATTAACATTACTAGGAACTAGAGGAATCCTCAAGATGTGAATGTTTGTTGGTGATGCTTGTAAGAGTGTGGTTATGTTTGATTGATTCGTGTGAGAGCATGTGTGCTTCAGTGGAGTGCGTGTGTGTGTGTGTGCGTGCGTGTGTGTGTGTGTGTGTGTAGAAGAAATGATGGGTGTGTGTGCATGTGGTTATGCATTATTAATGTGTGATAGCAAGTGTGTTTGTCCTTGAGTGTGTGTCTCTAGGTTTAAAAGTCTGTGTGCCAAGGTATAATTGTGTAAACGTAGCCGTGTTGACAATTTTGGGGTGTCTCTTCATGAATGTGCTTTTGATCTTTTGCACGTATCCTTTGATGAGACCTTAATATGGGATTATTTTAGTCATGTTTTAATATAACCTTTGCCTAAGCAAAATCCAACATACTATAATCTGTGAGAACATGCATTAAATTACATATCTAACACAATAAACAAGAAGAATATTCTTACAAATATATACTGCATATTTTTTCCCTCTTCTCCAATTGTCATCAACCAAGATGTTTGATGATTTTTGCTCTTCAGTCTATTTTTGTGGAGTTTTGTAGCATTTCTTAGCAGTGCAAAACCAAAAAACAAAGTATCGACCAAGTGTTTTATACAGGTTGTGCTTTATACAGGTAGGGGCAACTGTGCTACGTTTATCCTTGGTTGACCTCTTCATTTAATATATGCTGTACATTAAGAGTAAGTAAGAGTGTGTGTGTGTGTTGCCTCTTCCCCACCTCACTAGGGTCCGAGTGTCGAGGGAGGGAAGGATGATGGTGACTGTGGTCTCTGTGTCTCGGCTGTGGTCGACTTCGGGCCGGTTGATGACGATTGGAGGTGAGGTCTTGGCGTGGATGCGGTGTCTCAGGCCTCCCATATTACCCTCGGGGCTGGTGATCTTAAAGTCGTAGCTGGTATCGGGCAGCAGGTTGGGGATCACGGCCTTCCTCAGCCGGGCGTCCACCTCCAGCTTCTGGCGGTTGTATTCCACCTGAGAAGCCATTTTATGTCGAGCTTATCAGTAACACAGGAACTCGTATCTGTGAGGACTTGAATGTAGTGGAAAACTGTTTATATACAAAAAGACACACTGAGCCATGAAGGTCGGGTGTACAGTCTTGTCAGAACAGCAAAGAAAGTAAGACTGAAGCGTGTGTCGAATCTTTATCTGGAAAGGGCTGTTCGCTTAGTCAGAGTAAGATTAAGTTCTATGTGTGAATCATGTTTAAATAAAATAAAACTGCCGGTACTTAACATATTCCCTGAATCCTTCCGAGGAGGGTGTATATATGCAGTGTCTTAAATACGCAAACCATTAACTACAGAAAACCTGATTAGACTTTTTTTAAAAAATGACTATGGTATTAAATATGTACTGGAGAAAGAAATGGTCAAACAGTTTCTGTAAGGTCTTAGTTTTAAACTACGTCTTCCTTTACCCTGAAGTCACATGTGGACATTACTAGTAAAAAAAAAATAACTTCCTTAATAAAAATTTGATTACTATAATCATGATGCAGGTCATCAAAACTCATTACAACTAATGTTTAACCCTCCAGTGTGTTAACTGGACCATGAGCTCTCGCAGATATAGGACAAAGCAGGGCGGCAGTTTTTGGTAGCGTCTTGGCTGGTCTACGTGATTCTGAACGAAACTCGGAATGACCCACGTGTGACGTATAACAACCACGTGTTCTACCGCTAGGTGCACGTGCACGTGGCAGCCACTCACAGTGAAGCGGTAGGGGGAGCTGCTTTCTGGAAAGTCCCACGTCAGCAACACGCTCGTCTTGGTTGCCAGGTTCACGGAGAAGTTCCTGGGCACGTCTGTCCAAACAGACACACACACACACACACACACACACACACCCTCACAGTTATGCGCCATTAATCAAAGCTAACTACACACGTCAGTGTGAATGAGAGATGGAGAGGGAATATCGGAGCGCAAGGATCAGGGCTGTGCGTGGACCCCCTGCTGCTCCGGCCGACCATGCTGGGAATTATGGGAAACAGCAGGTCGGTCACAGTTGGCCGGATGCAGAGTGCTACATATGTCACTGTGGCACTGTTCCAGGGAGGGCTGGCCTAGATTCCTTCGCTCACCAACACTTGGAGACAAGTTTGAGATCATTAAGACGGACACAGACAAAGACAGCCAGCAAGTGTGTGTGTGTGTGTGTGCGTATGTGCCACTGTGAAAAACCAATTTCACCATGCCACACAACATACTGGAATGGGAATTATACTGGAATGGGCTGGGAGGCGCTAATGAAATCATGAAGAATTAGGAAAGGAATGTATTTAAGAGGAGAGAGGAGGAAATCACCAGCCACCATCCACCACAGGACTCACACCCAACTAAACTGCAGGCCACTGCAGTTCTCTCTGCTTACCTCTGAGTCCTGGACCTGGATGGTTTAATGGTTGCTACCTGTCAGTTGGACACAGTGTGTGTCACACACTAAAGTGCCCGCCCCCGCATTCACTGTTCCTCTCCAAGTTAGGCAGGATGCGTGTCGCACACTAAAGTGCCCCCCCCACCCTCCATAAACCATCAGTCATGTTGGAAGGAGCTGGAGGTAGAGGCAGGTGGTGGAAGAGATGGATCTCATCCAGGTGGAGGTGAGGTGCCGAGAATACTGATGTAAACGCACACCTTCGCTTTATACTCCCTGTACTCCAGGGGTTCCCGGTGCCAAGTACAAGGCCCCAATGACGTCAGACTCTCCAAGTCTGAGGTCGACGGAGATAGACAGAATGATCTCTTTGTCCTGTTGGACAATGTCAGTAACACTTCCATCTTGACACAAGAGGTTCTCATCTCCTGAATAACAACAGTTCCCACAGCAGCACTCAACACACCCACCTGATCCCCTTTACGACTCGTTTCCTCCCCTATACGTCTTCCTCTCTCCACTCCACACATTACGAAGCGTAGCCTGTGATTTGTTCTGCTGCATTCCTTGTCTCTTCGGGATCTCTGGTATTTTTGACCCTCTTTTCTGGCTTTAGGAACCTGCTCTGTGTTCACAATTTATTTTCCCTTTTCTTTTTTTGGTTGGTTGGTTGGTTTTTTGCCCACTGGATTGTGTGCGCATCCTGCGATTTTCAAATCTGTGTCTGTTCTCCCCAGATTGTGGTTTGGGACTGTGATCTTTTGGATTCCCTTGTTTGTGGCCTTTTAGACTGTGTACTGGACTGCATTAAGAGGGATCAGGGATTGTAAAAGAAAAAGAGAAAACACGAGAGAGAAAGAGAGGTAGATGAAGCTACTCCAGAAATTTGGGAATAACTGAAATGTCTCACTTTGAGCCAAATGCTAAATTTCTAAAACACTATATTACCAAGACAGTTACCATTTGGCCAAAATATGAGACTAAGGAGGTGTTGTCCTCTACCATGTAGACCATGAAGAGGATTATAGACCGGTAGGATGAACGAACTTCTATCCAATACTAACAATGTAGGAATTCCTACACGACTACAAAGCTAAATGTTCTAGTGTTCTTCAGTGGCTCCAAACAGCTGGAGATCGTCCACTGTAGTTCCCATCATGCACTGCAGGTCCTTTCTGTTTTTGTTTTCTGTTGTTCTACTCTCTTTTTAACTGGAGAAAGTGTATGCATCTTGCATAAGGACTGCCTGCCCTCCCACACAAACACACAAACTCACATATGCTTACCCAAAGTTACTCAAGTAACTTATACCCAAAGTTACCCATAGATAAATAGATAGATAGAGACAGACAGATTGATAGACAGATATATATGCGTGTGTTATCAGCAAAGATCCACCAAAAACATATTTGAGGATTCGTTAAATACGTAATAAGCAAAAAAGCAAATGTAAATAAACAAATCTGTCAATCAACCTGCTGGCATGAGATTTTTGTTTCCTGCATCCTAGACAGTGAAGGCATTTGAATTTTGTGACCAAGTCCCGCAAAACCACGCAGGACTGCGGCTCAAGAGCACAGACAGAGTCAGGACTGCCTGCACAACACTGCACACCCCTCTTCCTTTAACTGTGTAGGTTGCTGCTGACACAGAGTAGGTGGTCTCAGGCTGTAGGCCTCATCAGATCGTCTCAGCACACACACACACACACACACACACACACACACACACACACACACCTCCATCACCACCCACTGAACAGAACATTCCGTCTTACAGACTCAAAGTTTGTTCGTATGACTTGACAGATGACATCTTACTGGACCAGGCCCCAAGGTTTCCACACAGAAGCTCAGAACTCATACATCCTGCTGCAGCTGTGCTCTAAATTTTCCTGGTTTAATAGTCAATTTCTTGATTCTTAAATTCTTCGTTAACAGCCGTCGGCTCATTGCTCCATTTGCATATCAGATCAGCAGGTTTGAAAGATCGGCACTCCCTGGTGGGGCACACTAATGCAGGCTCACGCCTCAGTCGTGAATCTTGGCACTGGGAATTGAGGGGCGTTTAACGTTAGTCAGCAAGGCTGGAAAAACGCTCAGCTCCAGTTCTCTTTCGTTCCAGCACACTTACCACTCTGACAGCAGCCGAACCTCCTCTGTTCGTTAACTTACATCATTCACATATATTTCTCGTCTCCCTTTGGGTTTTTAAAAGCCTCTCATGACAAACTGCTCATGCTGAGCATCTAAGCTTTCGAACGAAGAAGGGTGTGCAGGTCTGCGGAGAGCCGTCGGTGGGCGCTACGGACGGAGGGGCGAACGGGCAGGCGGAGGACCCCGATCCACGGAGCCGTGGTCCGGATGCGTGACCAAGCTGACTCACGCCCGTCTGTTTCCATGGAGAGACGCCACATTCCAGATGGAGCAGAGGCCAAGGAAAGATTCACGAGGAGATTTCATAACCAGGTTTATGCAACAGCGCAATAACATCCACACACTCACACACACACACACACACACACACACATACGTGCGCATGCACACCTGTGTGTACATAAGCGTGCACGCCCACATACATACACACACACACACGCGCGCAGACATGCACCTACATACACATATGCACACACACACACGGACGACATACAAAGAAGTACACGCTCGCATACACACAAATGTTACACACACACACACACACACACACACACACACACACACAGCCCTGCACCCAAGTTCCGCCTCATCTCACCTGCCATACTCACATATTCTGCTGCATCATTCGTTTTTCACTAAACACGGAGCCCAGCAGGAAGAGAACACACACACAGATACAGTGAGGAAGAGAAACGCAGAGAGAGAGAGAGAGAGAGAGAGAGAGAGCGAGAACGGAAGAGAGCGAGGGAATGTGAAAAGAATGAGTCAAAAACAGGGGGAGCGTAGGAGTGAAAGGAAGAGGAGTTCAAAGAGAACTGACAGCCATGCTGGAAGAGAGAGAACAGATGAACAGATAAAGGCTAGCACGCGT
The DNA here is from genome assembly GCA_028565775.1 of Sternarchorhynchus goeldii. Lineage (NCBI taxonomy): Eukaryota > Metazoa > Chordata > Actinopteri > Gymnotiformes > Apteronotidae > Sternarchorhynchus > Sternarchorhynchus goeldii. The sequence continues at coordinate 3,332,177 of JAOXYF010000004.1, forward strand.
AGAGAAAGAGAGGGAGAAAGAGACAGAGGCAAAGAGACAGGGAGAGGAAGAAAGAGTGACAGAGAGATAGCAAGAGAGTGTGAATGAAAGGAGGAGAGAGAGAGCGAGAGAGACACAGACAGGGGAATACTGAGTGATCTCAGGAACCACCGCATCACCGTTGGATTCCTCCTCTACTCGGTACTGATATTCCAACGTCTCTGCTACACATCACAAACCATGTAGCAGTTTGTGAGAATGATTTTGTCTTTCGTTATAACAATATTACGTTTCATTATTTAATCATTGTACAAGGGGTGGCGATACGTGCTCTTCAACACTCGAAAATCTCACTGGATTGTCGACATTTTATTTAATATTCAAAAAGTAAACAACTGTATTACTTTGACACAATTGTTTACTATAAACAAGGTCACACACTGAAAGAACATGTATGGCACTTCACACTGCAGGAGCACAACCACAGTCAAGTTTATTCAAATTATTTATGGAATAATTTAATCCGAACTCATTTAAGTACGTGAGAGTGGGGACCAGTTTACGGCTGATTCTGACGTGTTCACCATGTAAGCACAGTGCAGCTGGAAACCACAGGTTCGTCTGCACTGATGCTGACTGCCAAGACACCCTGATGGAGGTGGAGCTGAGAGGCAGCACCTCCACCTTGAGTAGTGGCACCAGCAAGCACGTACACACACACACACACACACACGCGCACACCCACACTCGCCCCCACACACGCGCACACCCCCCCTCTCTCACACACACACACACACACACACACACACGTGCACACAAACACCTCCGAGCTCATTCACACAGTGATCACAAAGTGATAAATACACTTCCAGGTCACGCGGACGGGCAGGGTGTCGGAGCTGAACAGCAGAACCCATCCTCACAAACAAAACAAGGGTGACATCATCCCAGTGGAACAGTTATAGCACAGCCTCCTGCAGGTGTAAACACTGCGAGTCCTGACAAACCCACTGCACACACAGGGCCCACCGATTGGGCCTCACTCATCTGGAACTTATACAGATTAAGAAGGTCCTGTTTTTACCAGCAGATCTGCCTTTGCAGTTGGATGACTTATTACTACCGTGTAGTGATGGTACATTATCACACTGCATTGGCTGTATTTCCAGGGATAGATTATTAATGTCTGCAGTTCAAGGAACGGACTAGAATGTAACCATTTGTTACAGAGTCTGAGTTTGGACTGAAGGCAATATGTCGGGTCTGCTGAAAAACAATCCCTCAGACAAAGCACCATTACGTCATTTTCCCACATTTATTTTTGTTCCACACTCTGTCCTGTTACACTCATGCTCCTCCCCCTTGTACACACGCCCTCAAGCCCACCTACTCATGCGCTCCCACCCATACACACACACACACACACACACACACACACACGGGACCTGGAGCGTATCGCTCACATCTCTTAGCAATTAGCAGCTCACCACGGCTCCCACCCTTCCCCCGTCACTAGGAGTCAGCTCTCCGGACCACAGCCGTCTGTATCCATGACAACAGCAGGCAGATTGTGACGAGCGACTAGTCCGTGCACTGATAAAAGTTTCCGAGACGTGAACATCACCTGCGAACGAAGAGGCTCTGGGCCTGTTCACTGGTCTTAATAGCTGTGTTACGACCCTTCAACCCGGGTTCGTAACAGCTGCCTCCTCAAGACTCACACAGGGTGAACACCTGCTGCTCCCAAACGTTGAGAGCGGGAGTCGTGCTCGAGAAAAGAACGTGCGTCTCGACCCGATTCGCGATCTCGTGAAATGACGCGTCTGTCTTTTTGACTCACGCTACCCAAACGAGAGCAAGGACAGGGGAATGGCGTCTTCGTAATGGGTTCAATGAGGAGTTCCTTTATTGAGTGGGACGTTTCCTGTGAGCAGTCGGCCATTACTGGGAGAGTCGACAGCCAGGATGGATCGTACCGTTCTCATCCGGGGGCCGACGCACCAGCGGGACGGCCAGCTGGGGCAACACCATGGAAACGTATCACAGAGTCACGTGGGGGGGGGGGTAGCAGGTAGGGGAGGGGCTTATGTGGCAAGAAGAGCTCAGAGAACTGATCAACAGAGGAAAGACAGACATGGGCAGAGTGGAACAAACAAGGGAAATGAATTAAAAGAAAAAGAACAAAAAACCCCTCAATAATACCAGATGACAGGGCTGAGGTACCAGACAAGATCTCCTGCCCCCAGGACGGCAAACAAATCAATAAAACTAATTATGGGTCAGAAATTAAATTTTGCTCCGAACATAAAAGATAAAAGTCCCATGAAACAGACAATGAATAAGGAAAATGAAATGAATTCCATTTATCAAATGCAATGGTTATGAAAACTGGGCCTACCCTCGTGCAATAGAAGCTACTAGAGCACCTCAGAACAGCTTTAGTCGAGCTCCCTACAGCACGGCAGGGGGCTACACCACATCTGTCTGGCTGATGAGGAGAGGCGCATACTGAACCCGCGCGGAGAACCTAATTAAAGGGAAAGTGAGTGTGTAATGGATAGCTGTCACATGTCAGCCCTCATTCTGCTGTAGCACAAAAACGACACTGATGGATGGATGGATGGATGGATGGATGGACGGTCAGGTGGGGACAGAAGATGGGAGAAGGATCGGGCTTCAGGTCCAGATGGCGGGGGCGCGTGGGCAGGAAGACGAAGCCTGACAGATCATTTCATTTACGATTCATCAAAGCTTATTGGAAAGGGAGGCGGAGCCTTGTACGATTTTGGAGGGATTATTGAGATCCTCCCCAGCATATGGCACAAATCAGCTTCCCTTTTGAAGTTGGATAATCAAAACTGGCGAAAGTATTATACTATATGTACTACATACACATATGAACGGAAAACTCTCTCCAGTCCACATCCAAGGTAAAGCAGTAAAAAGTGCAATGCAGATCAAAAACATGATAAACAAAATAAAGTACAAGATAAATATAATGGAAACCTGAGCTGCTTAAAAGAGGAGACTGAACAAGAGGTTGGCCTTTTTCCTCAGGCGGAACTGGATATTAGGCTGAGTATGGAACCGCTGTGTAAATGTATTCTACTGGATTCAAAAAGCCACTACACACCGATAACACTGAGCCCAAAGCCAACCCATTATGAACACTATAGTGTAGTGGCACTGTAATATGCATAAATGTGATTTACGAGAACATCAGAAGGTTCCACTAACTCATAAGAGAAAGCTCGGCTACAAGGCATCTGATCTGATCAGCTCTAACGCCAAAGCAATACAAACTAACAGAAACCATAAACCAAACAGAAGCTCGGATTTAATGACGACCAAAATGACTTCAACGGAAACAAAAGACAGGAGCCTGCAGTCATGAGCTGTTCATTTTATGCAGAAATGTTAAGATATCAACTGTTAAGATATGCAGGAGTGTGAGGGTGGGCCGTTCTCTCGACCGACCAGATCGCGCCTTTAACGAACACCTTTCCCTCGCAGATTCATTCCAAACATGCTTTTCTCCCAAACGTTCAGCCTTCAGCTGAGAGTAAAGTGGGATTCTACGGTGCAGTCAACAGGCTAGCGTTAATCTTCATTAATCTTTGTTAAACCGCGTTAAACTGGTCTCCAGTTCACCGTCGGGAGAATTACCCACTCCGTTCCTTCTTAAAACCCATCAGTGCTCAGAAGCGAGAGTTCTGGGCCGCCACAACCGGAACGGCAGTAACGGGTGGTATTAGAGCCAACGTCGGCGCAGTTCGTGTGGAACTTCAGCGTCTAACGAAAGCCTTTCTGGCGAAAGTTGCTTTGCTGAACGGTGAGCTGACAGGCAGAGAAAAGGGAGAGGAGGTTATTAAAAATAATGGAATCTGCAGCAAGCTACCTTAATAATCAATATAACTGATAAGGCCCCGTCTGTGAACTAAGGGAGCTGGTATGCACAGTCATATAACATAATAATTAAGGTGCCTTGGAAAAAAGAAAAAAGATTCAATTAGCTTCATCGAAGATGGCACATAAAATTAAATAATGATGATACATGATTGCTTTCAAAAATGGTTTCTCTCTGACCGGTGTCAAAGGAAATCGCAATGGATAATTAGAAACACATAGCCTGGAGAAAGGTCGCTTCGGAGGTCGGAGGTTACAGGTCAGCACTCGGCGGGAAGCCGGCGAGAGGCGCAGTGAGGCGGCCCCTGGCCTTCCCGTTTGCCTTGGGACCTCTTAAAATGGTTAGCGAAAGGATATATGAGAAGCAAAATGGTCCAGGCTCAGTTCTGGGATCTTGAGACTACATGATTTATGGGGCTACGATATAGATATTGGGAGCTGTCTGTGAAAATTAAACTAGCATACAAAAGGTTATTCCCTCAACACCCACCACTCCCCCATGATATTAAAAGAAGAGTAATGAATAATTATGAATTCCTTAAATGAATGGTAAGCTTGCTGAATGTTTTACCACAGAATCTTAATTTTATAGAATTGCCCTTTACTAATGAAGTTAAAAGGTAAAGTTCTTGGTATGCATACACTACCAGACAGAACTGGACAGAACTGGTGTGGGGGTTGTTGGACCCACCAGCTTCCAGAACATCACAGAGCACAAGACAGATCAAAGGAAGCTATAAACTAGAATATTGTTTGGTGCCGAAATATCACAAACGTTTTAAATTCTTAGAGATAAGGAATTATGGGATGTGTAGTTCAGGGCATGACGATGGAAGGAAGCAGCCCATACGTATGGATAATTTAGTATTTTGGTGTCTTTACAGAGAATTTTTATGTGAAGCGGTTAATCATGAAGCTGTGATACTGAAGGGAATTAGCATATGTCTAATCTACAACTGATGACTGTCAACATGCAAAAACGTAATGGACAGATGTTTGAAAATCACCATGTTAAGATGTAATCAGTTTGTAAACCCTATAAGGTCAAGCGCATTCATTTTTCACTTCCTCCAAATGGATCGTTTCACCTCAGAAATCTTTACTTTTTCTGCAGAATATCGTGAAGAAAACCGGACCCACAAAGCAGCGATGTATCAAATGGCCGATGCTGGTTTTTCCCCCAACGTGACTTGGAAATAAGGGAAGGCGCTTCCTGTGGGTCATGCTGGCATCCAACCCGAAGCACGGCTGAAACCCGCCAATGCTGCGAAGTCTTTCGCTGGAAACGCCACCGCCCCCCAGAGGCCAGACTGAGCATCACATCTACTCGTACACGTCATACTCGTGTGAAAAGGTATGGCAGGTGTGCTCATCACAGTGTAATTTGTGAGGTGATGGCATGCTATGTCCGGGAACAAAAACCCTAAAAAAAAATGAAGTGGTTTCAAGTCATTCAATAAACATCTTGTGTTGGATTTATGGGTAAAAGTAAGTGGGCAGGAAGTGCTGAGGTTGAGGGTGAAAATAAACATGAGGAAAGAAAGAGAAAATTAAAAGTAAACAAACACAAATCCCATCCAGTCTGTTAGTGACTTTTTTCTCCTTCCTTTGCACAAGCCATCAATGTAAAAATGCAAATGTAAACACACACACAAACATTTTGTAAGATGTTATAGAACGGTCCACGCTAAAGTATGTGTGTGTGAGGAATGCAATGTCTACGCCTGTATGCTTTCACTCAGAGTGATACGATCGAGCAGGGGCAGAGAGACGGAGAGAGAGAGAGAGAGAGAAAGAGAGAGAGGGAAAGACAGAGACGGAGAACAGCCCTCTCAATCGATGAGAAAAATCTATAGCCCAGTGCAGATATTCCCCAATCCACCCCTCCATGGTTCCTTTCCACTGGTCATTTTTCAAGACAGTACAGTAGTTTAAGATAAACAATACGCTCAGATCCATAAAAACGAAAAATATTCAAGTATCCTCAAACTGCCCATTTGGGTGAGATGCTGAGGTCATGTTTAGGACCTGTCCGCTGGCCGTATCGAACCAGAGGTTACAAAAGGTGTGTTGTGCAGCGAGCCATTTTGAATCGGCAAAAACCCAAAGCGGGAGACGAGCATCACCCGGCTATATAAAAGGTACGTGTACCACGCCTGTGGATTAAAACAGTAAAGGAACCGCTGCGGTACAGTAAACCGCTGGTGGGACGTACTTGCTTGAGCAGTGCGCTGGGCGATCTCGTTGGTGAACGCTCCAACCCCCTTGCTGGAGACGGCCGCCAGAACGAAGGTGTATTCAGTGTTTGCTCTTAGTCCTTCGACCATGTAGGAGGACCTGGGCTCAAAGGTCTTCTTTTCCTGCGAGAAAAGAAGTTCTTTTTAATTAACCAGGCCAATTCATTTACCATTTAAGAGCAAATTCTTATTTACAGTGCTAAACAGTTATCAAAGAATTTAGAACTGCCAGTGCAATAGAGTATAAAAAACATTTGAAATAAAATACAAATGTGCATAGTGTCAAACACTGAACACCACCACAGATAAAGATGCGTAAACTCGTAGAAGATACATCTGCATGCTCATTTTATTTATCTCCAAGATGTCGTTTTGAACCAAAACGACGAAAGAACTGCCGTTACTCTCATCAGAAACAAAACATAGTCAACGAATGGCACATGGAGAGCAACTAAAACGTTTTACTGTTGACTGTTGGCATGTTTCTTTCTTTGTATCATCTTTCAGTCCCCGTTCTGAAGCAGGTTCCTCCAGCTGCGACAGAAAGACGCGGACGATCTCACCTGAGTGCCGTACTTGGCCGCTTTGTAGATCAGCTCGTAACTCTTGACAGGTTCTTTAGAGAGCGGAGGGTCCCAGATCAGCTCGATGCTCGTATCTCGCACTTTACCGACTCGAAACTTGCCTGGTTGACCTGGGACTGGAACAGAATCCATAAAAACATGATATGATGGTTTAATAAACATGACATAAAAAACTCATCAAATAAGATTAGAATTTATGATAAGTCTGGAAAGCATATTTAGAAAATTAACTGTAATAAAGCTGATTAAATTTGGGAGAATTTTATGTTTAAAGTGAGATTCCTGATTACAGCTCAAGGGGATTCCTACAATAGTCCAGTGCTTTTTACAGCTGTACCATATTCACTTTCTCAGTTAAGTTGGCCTGCAGGTTCCCATGGGAACCTCTTGTCTGAGCTCCACCCACTCACCCCCAGGCAGGACTTTAACATGCACAGGGTCCGAGAAGGGCCCGTCTCCCACGGAGGTGAAGGCCAGCACACGGATGGTGTACGTTTCGGATGACACCAGGCTCTGGATTGTGGTGATCATGCTGTCCTGCACGTTGTGGATCTGCCAGTTGCTCACTGGATGAGATGGATCCTTGGTGTAGTAGACGCGATACCCCTTGATCTGCCCGTTGGGCTCCTCCGGCTCCTCCCACCTCACGATCACCGTGCTCTGCGAGATGATTTGAGCCTGGACGTTCCGCGGCGGGCTGGCCGGCGCCTGCTCCCCGGTCCTAGTTTCCACCTTGTTGCTGGGCGGGCCCTGCCCAATGGTGTTGAAGGCAGACACACGGATCTCATACTCGGTGTTGGGGTAGAGTCCACCGATGCTATAGCGGGTGGTTGTGATGCCGTCCACCGTCTCGAACTTGCTGTCGGGGGATTTGGCGCGGTACTGGATGATGTAATACGATACTGGGTCTGGGTTGCCCGAGTCCCAAGTGATGGTAACACTGGTGGCCGTGGTCTCCGTGACGATTGGGATCCCAGGAGCTCTGGGTAATGCTGTCACAGAAACCCAAAGTATTAGTGCTTTAGTGAGTTTCTACAGCGAAGAAGTAAATACATCAGAGCTGCCATCAAGACAAACAACAGATGGTATCTTTTATATCAGCAAATTGCACCAATTAAGTGAAAATTGGGTGTTTTGTTGCTTTACACACGTCGAAGTTTGACACAAGTGTATTTAAACGGGGCACCGCTGGAGAACGTCCCGCTTACATTTAACGATGACCTGCGCGACGGCCTCGATGATGCCCAGGCTGCTCATGGCCACGCAGGTGTAGTTGGCCGATTCTCGCACGCCGTTCAGCTCCAGGACGTTCCGCCCCACCGGCATCTCGTCTTCGGGCGTCAGGTCCTCGGCGTTCAGCATCCACTTCACGTAGGGCATGGGCGAGCCCACCGCCACGCACGTGATGTTCACGCTTCCGCCGGGCATGATCTCGTGGCTGGAAGGCAGGATGGTGAATCGAGGCGGCACCCGGCGAACTGGGGCAGACAGAGACAGGAGAGAGAAGGAGAGACGGAGATAACAATAACGTCTGGGGGGATGTGGGGCCGTCACACGTTCATGTAGACACGTCTGAGACGCCTGGTCGTTGAAATCAGTGGAACAAGCACATATCATAACCTCTCAAAGGGCATGTTGCTTATAATAAAACTATCGTACCAGAAAGGGTTAAATATATACATCAATTTAAATTCTCAAGGCAAATGAAAGGTCAACCAGGTGACTGAATAAACTAACAGATAGGAATCTCTGAGTAGACAATGTCTAAAGCCATAGAAATTCTTTAAGTTTGCCATTTTTCATAGTAGCAGTTATTATAATACTGACATTATAATAATGATATTATTTGTACTGAGAAGCCTTAGAAATTCAATGGCATCAACTTTTAACTTTACAGAGATTTACTCAATGGTGAAACCACCATGAAGGCGTTTGTGATAACTAACTAAAAGGCGAGAGAAAAAAAACGCAGAACAATGAGACAAAAACCTGCAAACAAACAATTGCTCAAAAACTCTAGAGGGTTTCCCTCTTAGTGCTAATTTACGATTCGCCTAGGCGACGTTTTAGAACAACATCGAGCTGTCGTTACGAGCTCGGCTGGGAGGGAGAGAAAAGGTAATGATCCATATTTTCAAACAGTCGTGCTGTTCCGGTGAGCTTTAATCGAGCGGACGATTTCCGCGTCAGCTTTTCCCGCCAGTCCTAACTCCCCCCGGTTCCCCGCGGCTTTTCGGCGCGATGGCAAACTTAAATGGGATTTGTGCGCCTTTTCCGAGCCTGGCCCGACCTGGCCTTCTCAAGATCAAACACAGCCCCCCCCCCCCTCCCGATCAATAAGGTGCATCTATCGGGTCGGCGGTACAGCAGGCTAGAGGAGGGAACGTTCGTCCTGGTCGAGCGTGCCCTTGTAAGGAGCGTGTCGGACGTGGATCTAAGGAGGCTGCGTGAGGAAGTGGGACCAAAACTGGTCTCTTGCATGCTTGCACAAACAGTGACGTGTGCACCACAGGAAGAAGCGCAAACGTGGACTCACAGGACAAACAGGGCGAGGGGTACGAAATGCAAAGCATAAGCTATCTATTCAAACGCCTTTGGCAAATCCTAGCGCGGTTGGCATATCCGAAGCACAGATGAGCATACTTACCTAACCTGACAAGCATAAATAACAGGCTTAAGTTATATTTTAATATAGACCTCCTTATAAGCACCTTATATTAAGGGCATTAGATGCAGAATTAGAGGACTAAAATGAACCTCTCACATTAGTATCATATAAAACTGCTTCATATATGGTGTATATAGTGGAACACTTAATTCTTGCAAGTCACAAGGGTTGCGCTGCGTTATAATGCATCTTATGCTGTTCACACTCAATTATAATAAGCCACAAGACTGTAGTTCTTCGCCTCTGCGCACAGGAACAGTGAAACTGGAAACAAGTTCTGTTTCTAGCTCAGTAAACAAACAATAAATAAAACAGGAGAACAAAAGAGAGTGGAGGACTGAAAAGCTCATACTGGTGTCTTTGGTGGATGTGAGAGATGCTAACACGGAACACGAGGATGGAGAGGGAATGTAACGACAGGTGAGGAGAATGCAGACGGGTGGAGGAGAGGATGGAAATTGGAGAAAGAAAGGGAGGAAGGAATGGAGAGAGAGAGAGAGAGAGAGAGAGAGATGAGCTAGAATGAAAATAAAGTGAAGATAAGGAAGAGGGCGAGAAAGCGAGAGAGAAAGAGGACGAAACGTAGGAGGCGGCAGACTGAGGAACACGGCATTAAGAAACTCCACTCCGCTCAGACTTCCTGGGAATTGTCAGGTTAGGTGGGGGCACAGCATGTAGAGGATCAAACAGTTCTCTAGTCGCAACCCACAGGACAGCGACCAGGGAGCCACAGACGGCCATGTTCCCCTGGACGAGTGAACAAAATGGGGGCGGGGCTAAATGGACAAAAGGGGGGCGGTGGCTGAGCCTCAAGCCCAGCAGCTAACAGGCCATTCACAGCTTTAGCCAGCGTTACAAAAACTGGATCATAGGCGTAGCAATTTATTCACCGTGTTAATAATCATCCTACATCTATTTTAGAGAACCGTACTCAACACGTTCACAGACGTGCGAAAGGTTGGCGTGCAAAGCCAGCGACGTCCGTCTCTTAACAGACGACATACCGGCG
>JAOXYF010000004.1:3354179-3364290 GCA_028565775.1 Sternarchorhynchus goeldii
TACTGCTTTTGACTGGGAGATATGAGCCATCTACTGCTTTTGACTGGGAGATATGAGCCATCTACTGCTTTTGACTGGGAGATATGAGCCATCTACTGCTTTTGACTGCCACATGCCACAACCATTATAAAAAGTTCTCTGCTCATAGAAATGGCGCTATTATGAGTTATGATGAATTAATTGAATTGGGAATAAATCTGTATCTAATGAACAGCGAAAAGTAAGCACTAAAAATACAAGACCGTTCCCATGGGAACTGACGAATCTATGAAAAACAAATAAAAAAGATTTTAATGAGGATGGTAGCTGCTGATGCGAACAATGAACACGGAAACAAAACAGAAAAGAGATGAAAGTTAGAACATTTTTAACCGAGAACATTTTGTAATCATACCCTGCTACAAAAGCTCTGCTCGCAAATTACATTTACAGCTAAAGAAGCAATGTATAACCTGCACCTTGGCAGCCCCCACTGAGGGTAGCTGCAGTTAAAGTGGCAATTTTAGAAATGACCGTCTTTCCAAATACCTATTCATTTGAACACCTTTCCACTGCATCAACAAGCATGCGGTCTAATCTCTGGACCAACATGACCTGCAACTATCTATCACAAAATGTAGACCTTCTTGCTCATTTTCTATGACCAACAGAACCCTGTTACATTATGACAATATTAGGAAAAAGCTTATCAAAAAGTGCCTCAGGATGTGGGGGAGGGGGGGAGGGGTCTAAATGCAGAAAAAAAAATATCACAATCTGGCACTTACAGTGCAGTTTTCACTATTATGCTCAGAATGCAAGAAAGCAGGCGTCGTTTAGCATTTAACATTCTGAAAGTGAATCCGAAACCCTTTGATCTGTGATCATCACACCGTAACGCTTTGATCCGTGATCATCACACCGTAACGCTTTGATCTGTGATCATCACCCCGGTCGTTTCCAAAAGCGCAGCTGCAGCGGGAACCCGGGCTGAGGATCTGCCGTTCTCCAGAGGTCGGCTTTCACGCACCTGATCGCAGCTGTTTGATCCGGCCTTGGCTGAGCGCAGGCTCCACCGGGAGGAAGTCCTTGAACCAGGATATCTCCGGATCGGGAATTCCGCTGGCAGCGCAGAGCATGGTGGCGGTGCGAGTCCTCTCCACCACCTTCAGCTGGGGACCCATGTCTATGCTCGGAAATCCGAAGGGCAGCAGGTCCTCTGTGCAACGGGACAAGGAAGGGAATCAGAAGAAACTCCGAGAGCTTCTCCAAGTGTGTGACACTCATTGACTGGTCACAGAGTTAGCACGTGCTAAGCTTATACACTGAATGTATGTAGCTTTCTCAGTTTTATAGGTCAAAAGTTGAGTTATTAACATGATTGTGTGAGATATTATAGGTAGACCTTATCTTTATGTACCAGTAAAATGTGAAACTTATAATGGAATTATCTCCCAGAAGTATGCTTTTAACATAAACAATCTTTTTAAATGGTTCATATTTTTAAGTACCAGTACCAGCAGTATTTGTACCAGTATTTGTGAGACCAGCGTGGGATTGTGCAAGATTCAAATCTGGGACCTCTGTTTTGTCTTTTACACCACATATCAGCTGATAAGAGCAACCTGTAAACTATAAATTATTTGCTTCAATTGTGGGTGAGAATTATACATGCATAACATTTAACTGAACTCAATGTCAACAGCTAACAGGAACAGAACTGCCTTTATTAGGAATGCAAACTAAAGACGGTCTTAAACAATGTGGAAACATTTTTACGACAGTCTACAGATAAATGCTAATTATCATCTGTATATGTCTGAAACAGGCAGGTAATGTTTTAAAATTTAACCCTATCAAATGACTTGTTCGGTCATTTTGATTGGCTGTTTACTGCGCCTCATTTCTCAATTGTGTATAAATTAGCTGCCCACTTACAAAGTGAATATCAACGCTTCTGCGCAACTTGAAGCATTATTGAAAAGAAAGGACGCTGCTCCCACATCCCGCGCGTCTTCACCACTCACCAAGTGGGCGGAACTCATTACCATACGTTATAAATAAAACAGCCAGCCACTCATAGCACGAAAAAAGATCAGAGGTAAACCAAGAAACAACATGCTTTGGTTCTTAAATGGAAGAGAATGGTGTGTAATTATGTACGTACATAATCACTATGCGCGGGTGCACCTCGGCGACGACTACGCCAATTACACCGCGCGCAGCGGGGAGCGGGGGAGGGGCGCCGCAGCGAAGCTAATAATTATTTGTTAAGTTTAATTGAAAAGGCAGGGAAGGCAGGCGGGAGTTCGAGTAAACATGTGGGTCACTGTTCAGAAGTGCTCTGGGCTCGTACTAGAAGGAAGGGCAAATACCGGGCAGACTCTGAATAGTATATATTTTCTTGATTATTTCCATATCTGAGTGTTCCAGTGGGGGTTTCAGATAATGTCCAATTCAAACAAACATAAATAAATAAACAAAATAAATGTTAATGTAAGTAAATATTACTAAAAAATATAGGGTAACAAGATTTGGTGTGTTTTACAATGCAAACCTCAGGGAGATTTTGTATCCTGTAGAACAGGGAAAATCAGAAGCACAAAAACACAAATAAATGCTTACTGCCCTAATAAATAGCTTTAAAACAGCTTTAAAGAAGCTGTTTTAAAGAAGAGGATAGCTTACGAATGTAATGTATTTCAACTGTAAAAGATACGCCTCGAATGCACAGCTCGATGAGCCTGGCTAACCGTGCTAAATGCTGCTCGGTTGTCTCTGAAGCACTGCTCGGCTGCGAGATTATGTGGGATCGAGAGGAGAGGGTGGATCTATGATAGGGAGGATAGGCGTTTCCCCCCGAGTCGAATTTCTGCTACTCGCATCTGCTCTTGCAGCTGAGTGCGACAGAGGGCGAGAGGAAGAGAAAGAGAGACGACACAATGTTGTCTACGGTTACTGATATGATTATGTAAGCATCTGGTTTTTTTTTAATGACTTAATGTCACTTTTAAGGTAACGTAACTGTGGAGAGATAATAGGTAAACCTTTTGCTCCAAAACAAGAAATAAACATCGTCGCTAATTAACTGCAGTCTGTCCACGTACGCTTAACAAACGCGATAGGATTGATAGATAAAATGACATAAAAAGCGTCGTTTCGGCCATCGATGAGCAGCTGTCGAGGGAGGAGTACGTGCGCTTAATGACACCGAGAGCTGAAGCCAGGCTGGTGAGGAAGGCTCCGAGGTTTTCCCCCCGGGGGTCAGTCTGAAAAGCGCCGGCTGACTGAGGGCCTGCGTCAGTTTACACAGGGAAAATCACGCTTTGTATAGACGCCAGCGTGTTGAGCCAACGAAAGCGAGGCAAACATCCCATTTTCTGTTCAAACACACACACACACACACACACAGCCGCGGGCGGGCGTGCACGCGCGCAGCTGACCCGCGCGCGCAAAAAAGCACGCTGACAAACTTCTATCAGACATGGAAGGAGGCTGTCTGAAAATGCTCGAAAGAGGAAGAGCAAGACTGAAAGGTGGAGGGGGTAAAAAAAAACCTGGAGTCTGACAGGGATTTGATGAAGGGGCGGTTAGTGGGTGAGTGAGTGAGAGAAAGAAAGAAAAGGACAAGCAACGAAAGATTAAATGAGACAGAGAGAGAAAGAGAGAGGTTTTTCTCGACACTCGGAGCTCTCTCCTGTACGTGGTACTGGCTGCGAGATTGAATGCCACCCTTCTCTTGTCTGCTGCAGTGCATGCTGGTACATTTTTGCCACCACTGTCCTGTGGCAGCAGAGCAGAATAATGGGACTCACTCAGCTGATCACAGCCTTTCTCTGCTAGGGCCTTTAATACACAGCATTGCAAGCCCCAAGGCCTTAAGAGAAAAAAGAAAGAGAGAGAGAAACTGAGAGGGAGAAACCTCTTGGCCTGAAAGAGATGGAGTATTTTGTGTTCACTTGACCTTAAAGTGTAAGCAGAGTGTTATGGTCCTGAGTCCTGAGACTGTGTGCATGTCTGCTGATGGCGTGAAGGATGTGTGTATGTATGCGTTAAGCATGAAGAGGAGAGCCACCTGGAGCAGGAAGCCTGGGGGGTGCGCGCGCCCTCCGTTCACATTAGCCAGACGGATTGTCTCCTTTCTCGGCAAACGGGAGTGCTAAAAACAGCTAGGCACCCAGAGGAACGCCCGGTGACTGTGCAGCCCTTCGCCATGGCAACAGCCGAGGAGCCCGAGTCTTGTCATTTCTCAGATCACGAGGAAGGGAGAGAGAGAGCACAAATGCTCGCATTTCTCCCTCCCTCCCTCCCTCCCTCCCTCCTTTTCTCCCCATGTCTCCCTGTGCCCCTTGTCTCCATCCTCCTTTCTCCCTCTGAGGGATGAACAGATAAATGTGAGATGAGTGGCTGTGATATCTGCAGGGAGAAACTGAGTGTATCACACTCCTGAGTGTCCCATGCCCCACACCCTCCAACCCTGCCCCTCCCCTCCCCTCCACCCCACCCCCAATCACACAACAAAGGCTCTTAAACACCCCCAGGCACAGCTCAGGAGGTGCACATTGACCAACACATGCTGTCTTCTCGAGCAGGGCAGCAGCTGTGGACTGATTGGGGCGGGGTAATAGGGACAGTTAACAGCCCAGTGAAGGGCTCAGTGATTCATCGGAGTGTATCCTCCGGGCAGTCGTACGCGGTGCCGTACACCTGTGCCCACGGGAACCCCGGAGTTTAGTTGATCATTCACCACTGACTCAACCGCTAGTAATGCAAATGCACATTGAGTGACATTTTAAAATTAATGTGTGCTGTCAATGCACCTCGCTGGGTGAAAGAAAGACTCATTTCTCTTAACAGACAAGCCTATGTGCTTTAAATTTGATATTTGTAATTAATTAGATGTACTGAAATATCACATACATAAGGCTGCTAAAATGCCAAATAAGGACAGTTGTTTACACGCTGACAGTTCTGAAAACACCGAAAAACGCTGGTAGTTTTAAGAAATAGACCGTAAAGTTCCTTGGAATTTTCTGCGATGAAAATTTCTTGCTTTGTTTTTCTTCAATTTTCTACAGTGATACTAGAATTACAGTCAAATGATCAGAATCAAATCCATTAACAAATTAGAAAGATTCTGCCTTGATCCATCACAGCAGCACAACAGTGCTAGAAGGGGAAATGATCCGTGCTGTTTGTGGGCCATCTCTGTAAAGTAGTGAAAACAACGTTCTAACATAAACACGCCAAATACGCATAATTTTGCTTCAGATCAGGGAGACCATTCTGCTAAAAAAGGTACTTCTTAAGCACAGCTTCCAGCATTTTGACAGAATGTCAGAGCGATAAATTACTGCTAAAACCTGCCTAAAGTGTCAGGACACATAACTGCCAGTTTAGCGCTCTGGAGTACAGAAGCCCTATAGGGTCAGTGGAGACGAAGGAAACTGTGAAGGGAAGACTTCCTGTCGAGATGCGGGCCCCCAGCACCACGCTTCTCCGACACGAGCGGTAACCGTAAACACATCCCTGTCTGCTAGATTAGATCTGTCTCAGCTGGAGAAACCAACAGGCACACTCACACATCCCATCCCAAACAAACTATACACACACAACACACACACACACACACACACACACACACACACATCTCCACTCATGCATACAAATACACACACACGGGCAGTTTACATTTAAATTTGCAATTGGTGGAGAAGGAGGGGCGGGACTGAACTGGGGTCAGTTGTTTGCGCAGCTGTAAGGCAGGAGCTGAAGAGGTGTGCAGGGACTATTTCCCCACGCTCTTTGTCTTGTGGTGTTTCTGAACCCTGCCAAATCCTTCTCTCTCTCTCTCTCTCTCTCTCTCTCTCTCCTTTAATCTCTCTTCCTCCATCACTCTTCCTCCCCCTCTTTTCTCCACACTTCGCTTGCTGTGTCCATCCACCCCTCCTCTCACCTCCCCTCTCCTCCCTCCAGTCTCGGAGTGTGAATGAGTTTCCAGCTCAGTGAGAATTAGGGCCTGGGATGTTTAATATGAAATGCCTCACGTGGTGGAACAGTCCTCCAGTACTGGCGATACACAAAGTTACACAAACGCCTTTTGTGCACACAGACACGTGCACATGCAAAAAAGCTTACAGAATATATTCTTTATAACACTTATTCTTTATATTATTACACTGGGAGTAGAATTAGTAGAAAACTCAGTTGCTTCAAGAAGAGAAAAACCTTGTTTAAATGCACATCTGTGACGACTAATTCATTCCAAAGTGACCAGGTAAGGCCTGATCATCAAACAGGGCGCCATGTTTTCCTTCGTCTTTCCAATAGGGAGATGAAAGGGTTCGTCAGCTGGTGAGAAACGGTGACAGACAGGCAGGACGTTGCTGCTACTCAGCAGCTATAAATACGCTGTGTCTTCCAACGCGACGCACTTCATTATCAGACTAACAAATTCATTACTGCCTTCGCTTCGGTACTTGCGCGGTACTTGCGCGGTACTTGCGCGACGCTCCGGCTGCCCGCGCTTTTGCTGCGAGAGCTCATTAACAAAGAGGAACCTTGGGCCGATCGCTTCCGACGCACCGTGGAATTCAGAGCCCTGTCGTGCGATTCCGTGTCAAAAGGTGCAATCCTGCGGTTTAACTACCATGGGGCAGGAAGGCAATTACACTGGGGCACGTGACAGCTGTTAGGTCCTTTCCATCAGGACTTAAGCTGCACATCTCACTACTCCCAACATCAAATTGCCCCCCCGCCCCATTATTCATAATGTGTACTCATCCTAACAGACAATCATTTCTAAAACTGATCTTTGAAACATGATGTTTTCAATTTGTTAAGGGAAGTCGCGCAATGGTTTTCTTATGATCGAGAGACGTGGTGATAAAAGCGCATCGGTCAAGGAGAAAGTGGAATCTGCAGGTGGTGGGGCAGTTAGTGAAGAGAACATCACACACAGAGATGTGGTCAGGGAGGTGGCAGTTGAAAGAGCAGGGCTTGAGTCAGGTGACTTGTGGAAAGCGTTTAGTAAGCCCACATTGCCAGAGAGAAGGTGGACGATTACTCGTTTTATTAGTGAACAGGAGAAGGAAGCGCGGCAAGAAACAACAGCTTCTCAAGGAAAACAAAGGCAGTGGCATTGTGGGAAATATTTCAAGAAGCAAAGGATCACCTGGTGAGAGCTGTGGGAAACTGAGGTGATTCAGATTAATTTTATCTTGGAGCAACTTACGACGTCCTTCCAACTGCTGAAAACCTTGGACGGTGGGTAGATAGTTATAAATTATGTGCAGGGGTTGGGAGGCTGGAACATATTTTTTCAGCATGTAAGGTTAAGCTTTTCACAGGAGACATAATCAGGGACTTAATTCACAGCTTGTTTGTTCGATAATAAGCGCATCGAGGGTTAGTCATTGCCCAGCAGTGATGCGAATAGAACGGTTAAGCTTGTGTGTGAGAGGCAGCGTTTGGAGTGTGAACACAGGTTATAAATATGAGCAGAAACTCAAGACTGGATATAGGTAGTAGATGTAGGTAAACAAAAACTACAGGTCTTACGGTGTGTTCCTACAGTGAGGTCAGCTATGTTGTTGTACACTGGAACGAAGCGTATAGTTTGTTTTCTAGGATTAACAATTCCATTCAAGGATGCGGTGGATGAAGCAATCGGGAAGGGAGAAGCTGAAGGCTTGGTGGGAAAATATGGGTGACAGATGCATAGAAGGGCAGCACAGATTGGTGCCAGGGGATTTATAGCTAAGTCTGCCACATCCTTGCTTGTGGGGTTTGGTTTTAGAGGCTGTGAGCTAAGGGTAGCGGTAAAGGAATTATCTGAAGTAGCTGAAAGGGCTAGTCAGTGGCTGCGGATGAGGAGAGCACAGGTTATTTGGGGAGATGCATTATAAAGATGGCTGAGATGCTCGGTGCCTCAAGTCCGTGGAGGACTGGGCAGCTGAGTGGGTTGTTGTGTCATGTCATTGTCATGACTAGAATGGTAGATTCAGATGGAATCGGTGGCACTGGGCAATGCATTAATGGTGCCAGTTGGGCTCAGTATGGCCTTAGTCACCAGGGAGGCCAGTATGGATCTTCTGTGTTGAGAAATGTTTGGTAGCATAGCAGATAAAAGCCATATGGAATTTGCAGCACTGAGCACATGTTACCGGTGCCAGTGAGGGTGTGTAAAGCTATAGTCATAGGGCAGGACAATATGGATTTTACATCTTAGCATGTGATTGGCTGCCAATATTTGACATATAATTACAATCATTTTTAACTCTAAAATCCTAAAACAAAATAATAAAAATATATCAAAATATGCACATATTCATGTTTTGTGAGAATTTTTGTTTTCATTTGCTAGTAGTGCGTTAGCTAATTATGAAATCTATTTATTGTGATCCAAACAGGTAGTCTAACATAAACTTTTAGGTGAAAATGAAGAGGCGTCACATCAAAAATAATTAATCTCAAATTAATAAAACGATCAGGCTGATGAATACTGCCCATGTGTAAAAACGAGTGTAGTTTTCTTAAAATGGAGACCGTGGGGCAAACTAAACGAGAGTCAGTTCCTGGTTAATTTTACCTCCTCATGTTTGCATGAACTTAATTAATATATTTGGTTTTTAAATTAGTGTTTCATCTTATCGCGAATAACTGAAATTGTATAAAAAATTTTAGGTGTAGCATGACAGCTATTTAATTACAGAAACAAAACAGACAGGGTCTCCACACTGCTAGGGATCAAAATGTCATACGTCTCTGAAACATACAGAATGCTGAATAATACCTGTAATTTTGTATTTCTGATTACCATCATAATCAATAGGTGTAATTTTTGTTCAGCTCAGGTCCTTGAATACAATTTAATGACATTCATGTGTTTGTAGCTCTAGTGAATGATGTAGAAGCATCACTTGCTTTGTTATATTGAATAGCATTTTCGGTACGTGCGTTTATGATTGTGCAGGTAATGACACGGTGATGTTTTGGTGTTTGTACAGGCTAAAATGTTTGCCATTATGCCAAATGATACAGTGGACAGTCAGCACAGACAGTTAAAAACAGTTAATCCATGCATATTCCTGAAAAGAAAAAATGCCAGTTTAAGAGCAAGTCTGTTTCTTAATCCCAGGGATTTGGCAAACCATCTTCAGGTTTCAGTAACCAAATAATATGAGATTAAACCATAATATGAGATTAAACCATCTTCAGGTTTCAGTAACCAAATAATATATAGGAAAACTGTAGACAAATTAGCCATAATTAGCCATAGCATTTATTTATATGAACAATAAAATAATCAGAATGACTGATTTAACTACTAGACAGACAGAGACAGACAGAGAGACAGACAGACAGACAGTTAGATAGATAGATAGATAGATAGATAGATAGATAGATAGATAGATAGATAGATCTCTTTATTGATCCCAGGATATTCAAATACATAAATATTAATAATTATATATGGAATTATACTCTAAAAGCTGGTTAATACAACAGTAAGTAAAATTCTCAGACAGTTCAAATCGCCCTGTCAACTGCATCAACTCCTAACCTGAGATGTTTGAGTGATAACACGATTTTTCTGAGCACCTCATATTTTGTTATCTATTCGAATTAGGGTTTGTTCTCTATTTGAGTTAGGTTTTGTGATGTATTTGAGTTAGGTTTTTGTGGTATATTTGAGTTGGGTTTTATGATCTATTTGAGTTAGGTTTGCTGCTAAGGTTCTCGTTGATGGCACACATCCTGAACTTGTGTTGTATATGTTAGTGTTATTCCTGCCTCTTAATCCCTCGACTGTAGACTACAGCTCTCACCCACTGGTGGCAGCTGTGAAGATGATAAGTGAATTCAAGCACAAAAGCAGAGTTCAAAAATGAAAAGAAAAATGTGAACAGGAGGCTGAATTAAACAGACGTGCTGAACTGGATGCGCACTTCAGAAGACAGGAGAGACTTAATGGTTTGGCTATCTATTAAAAAAATGGCAGAAACAGGAATTTGGACTTGAAGAAATCTATTGAAGATCATTTGCACAAACAATGACTTAATTAAAATAGCAAGTAAACAAGCAAATTACCTGATTTGTTTATTCATTATACATTTTTATGTATGTATAT
>JAOXYF010000004.1:3364829-3387845 GCA_028565775.1 Sternarchorhynchus goeldii
TCCACTTAATTCCACTCCACTCCATTCCACTCCATCTCACTTCATTCCACTCCACTCCATTCCACTTAATTCCACCCAAAGTGCTGATGAAGCCGATGATGGACCTCTGTCCGAAATGTCCTGCTGTGTACTTCATCGTGTGTGTGTGTGTGTGTGAGTGTGTGTGTACATTTCTGTATCTGGTTCATTTGATGAAAGGAAAGCAGGACGACCCTTTCTTTACTTCCTCCCCCCTCTCTCTGTGATGCAGTGTACTTGGCCACTTCTTTCTTTTGGACTGTTCTGCTCTCTGCCCTTCAAAAAGTACTGAACATTTATAATTTACCATAGACACACAGCTACATCGCTCAACTGGGAAGTTTTCTTATGCAGCAAAGCACTAAGGCCAACAATAAAAATACATTTGTACTAAGGGTGTGTAACAGTGACTGTATGTGACAGTAATGACACATGACTGTATGTGGCGGTAATGACACATGACTGCATGTGACGGTAATGACATATGACTGTATGTGACGGTAATGACATATGACTGTATGTGACGGTAATGACATATGACTACTGCAAACCTTGCTCTTACCTCTGATGATTGACAGTTTGGAAGTGACAGCGATTTCATCTACGCTGTTCCGGGCGACACACTCGTAAACGTTCTCATCACGGGGAGCTCTGAGTGGCTGAATACGCAGCACGGCCCCGGCCCCTTCGTCAAATTCTATCGTCTGGACCAATAAGAGCAGAGGGAATTTATTCACTGCAAGATGAAGTAATCAGAAAGATGTTGAAGAATAATTATGCTAATAATAGAAATTCATTAGCGGCACTCTGTGCTTCGTCTTAAAATAGATTTGATCATGTTTTAAATTAAAATATTTATATTACAGCACATACTGCAGCATAAATTAACATGTTATTAACAGATGTTTCAACAAATCTGAATTATTACTGGCTGGCATCAGAACATCGCTCATGTTTTGTTTTGTATATTTAAAGCGGTTTCTATGACAATGACCATCCATGTGCACAAGTGAGGACTTCTGATTTATACAAAATATTTCCACTTGACACAGCACTCACATCACTTCATTTCACTGAGAAACCATTCCATTGAAATCACTGTCACACGCGGTGGGAACACAGTCCCACGACTTCTTTTCTCCCTACTGTTTCATTCATATTTGCGTTTGGGAGGTTCACAGCGAGTGCGACAGATTCTTCTTCACTGTGGGCCCGACGGTGGGAGGAACAATCGCTTGTTTTATGAGTGTTTTAATTGCACTCCGCGTGTGCCCGCGCCACTGCTCGCAACCATGGAAAACGCTCTCCTTTCGTTGCTCACGGTTGACTGGCTCGGGCGCAAAAAAAGCACGAGCCGAGCCGTTCAAGTCTCTACGACACATTATGAATATAACTTCCCTCCCAAAAACAGAGATTTGTATCCATTTTCTAACAGTTATAATAATATTTATATATACAGTATGAATAGTAATATATAGTTATAATAGTGATATATACAGGCTATGCTGACATACACAGCCCTGGCTG
This sequence comes from Sternarchorhynchus goeldii, assembly GCA_028565775.1. Taxonomy (NCBI): domain Eukaryota; kingdom Metazoa; phylum Chordata; class Actinopteri; order Gymnotiformes; family Apteronotidae; genus Sternarchorhynchus; species Sternarchorhynchus goeldii. The sequence continues at coordinate 3,366,375 of JAOXYF010000004.1, forward strand.
TTGTTTTCATTTGCTTTGTTATACTGGTTATACTGGGGCAGCTGGTAATTGAAGTATTAGCTAAATTCCAAGGTAATAAACTCTCTATTGTGCTGTGCAAAAGGAACGCATGGAAAATAAGGATGAGTGTGAGCGCGACACAATCCCAGATTTGAGTACGTAATCGGATTAGGCAGCGCATAATGACGAGGTATTAAATACTGTATATCAAAAGGTACAAAAGGGATGATATCAGATGTGCTAAAGGAGGGCTAAGGAGTAGACTGGCTTCTGGTTCAGCCCTTTGCAATCATTAAAGATTCATAGAATATGAAATGGAGTTTGCAGAGAAAGACAGGAAATGCAGGCACGGGGGAAAATGGCCCCGTGCCCTCCCACAGCAGGGCTCCACCACGAGCACTGCAGAGGAACCTCGGCCAGGAGCAGACGTCCACAAAGCTCCTCTCCACAAATGGACAACGAGCAAAATGCACAACTGTTCTCGAAAATTAGGGTACAATTTGTATAATTTGCAGGAGGCAGAAAAAAAAAATGGAATAATGTTTTGTTTTTTGGGGGGTTTTTTTTGTTTGTTTGGTTTTTTTTCCAGAAAAAAAGGTTTGTCGAGTACGGTACTCGATTGGTAATGTAACGGTTGCCAGGTAATGATGTCATACAGTTCGTAGCACACATGGCTGTAACAGCTGCTGCGCTCTGTGTGTGCTTGTGCGTGCGTGTGTGTGTGTGTGTGTCTCACCTCTATCCTCTGAGAGTTGACCTTTTTGCCCTTTTTGTTCCAGTTGACCAGAGGTTTAGGGTCTCCTGTGGCTTGGCACACGAAGGAGACCACGCCCCCAGACACGCCCGTCTGATCTGTGGGGATCTTAGTAAACCTGGGCGGAGCTAGAGAAGGGAAAGGGGGAGGGGCACAAAGATGATGACGCTGAAGGCAGGCAGAAAGTACAACTAACTGTACAAGACCAGTGTTCCCAGTGTTCCCAGTGTACCCAGTGTTCCCAGTGTTCCCAGTGTACCCAGTGTTCCCAGTGTTCCCAGTGTTCCCATGGGACCAAAGGCTAGACGATCATATTACGGACACTGAAATTTACAAAGCTAGAAATACAACCCATTTAAAAAGGTAGCTTGTGATGAAGGAGCTGGCTAAAAAAAATGTACTATAAGTATTTGGCTGCACATCGACTCTATCTACTCATCACATGCACTAATACTTTGTCACAATAGAAAAGAGTTGCTTTAACACACACGAGCCAGAGGGTAGACTGGTGTCAGAAGTCATAGAATACCATAATGAAATAAAAAGCCAATAACTCAGGACAGACAAAAGGCCAGGGCTCGTGTGAGTGGCACTCTTCTGCCGATTTAGAGCTCGTCTGTCACCATGCCGACAGGAAGCAATAAATATTACAAGGCTGTAATTCTGTGGCTGAATTTAATAAGGCATGGCTCGGTCCACCCTAGCCCCCCCAACCCCCCCCCCACTTGACTCCGGATGCAAAGTGGATCGAATTCCCTCCAGACACCCGGCTGTGTGCAGTGCTAAGGCAAGTGGGGGTGTGGGTGTGGTTATGCTGCTCTAACACACAGGAGGCCGCCCGTAGCCATAGATACCGGTGTTCCGAGCAGAAGATCATCGCCACGGTGTCCCGTTGCCATAGCGGCTGGGCAAACAGAGTCGGGGATGATCCGGGGCTCCGCCTCCCCACCCCGATGATGGGCTCAGATTCATTTGTCGGCGCTAAACCAGGCCAGGCCCTCACCATGGCAACAGGAGCCCACACCTCACCTCTCCACTCACCCCCCTCCCCACTTTTCATTTGCAGGTGAGCATATTTTGTTTTTATGGCTCCTTGGGCAGAGGTGGATTGAACAAACCTGTCAGAGCAGCCAGCCAACCAGACACACACACACACACACACACACACACACACACACACACACACACACACAGCCCTGCAAGGCTATAGCTCAAAAGGAGGACCATAAGTATTTAACATTCTAACATTCTGATGTTTTCCTTTGAGGTAAAGATAGAAGAGAGAGAATAGAATAGAAGATCATAGTGAAGGCAAAAACAAAGAGGAAGTGTGTGTGTGTGTGTGTGTGTGTGTGTGTGTGTGTGTGTTTACGTGTGTGTGTTTGTGTGTGTGTGTGTGTGTGTGTGTTTATGTGTGTGTGTTTGTGCGAGTGAAAGAGTGCAAGGAACTATGATGTTTGTTAGCGCAGGTACGGAGGTGGAGAGAGAAAGAGTGATAGACAGAGAAATTAGCAGGAGAATAAGAGCTTGAGAAAGATGGTCGACTAAACTAATCCCAAGCTGGGGGGAAGAGTGTGAGAAAGAGGAAAGAACGAGTTCTCTAGATAAGAAAACAAAGACAAGTGCACTGGAGACCGTCTGCTGGTGAGGGGTGGAGTCCCCTGCCTTCCTGAGCCTGAAGCCTGCAGTCTCCACTGGGTGTGTTTGTTTACTTCATATCTCACAGAATCTTCCAGAAACTCTGGGACATCCTTTAGCATTACTCAAAGTCCCCTGCTAACAGGAGACTTTATAGCCAGACCTCTGCAGGGAGCCACACTGCTGATGTAACCTAAAACACACTCACACAACACACACACAAACACACACACACATACACGCACAGTCTCACAGGGCCTGACATACTCTCACACCTTTGTACACACACACACATCTGGTATATATATGCGCGCTATGGTACAGCTTATATATGTGTGTACACATACATATACACACACATACTTATACACACACATACATACACACTTACACAAACACAGACATACTCTCTCTCTCTCTCTCTCTCTCTCTCTCTCTCTTTCACACACAGACACACACAAACACACACACCATCCCATATACCTTAGAACATACACAAACCCCCATATAGTTCAACATCCATACATACGCACACAAACGCACATATGCACACCGCTCACTCAAACCCTTGACGGACTGCCACACGAACACACGCATGTTGGACAAAGCCGTTTAATCACAGCGGAACAAAGAGATGCATCACTGCCAGCCTTGAGAAGCAAAACCCCAGCACCCCAACCAATGATGTCACGCACTCCAGTGTGTGCAGAACACGCCGTCCCCATGACAACTGCCATCAAAGTCCAATCAAAGAAGAGGAATCTTTCCAGGAGTGTAATCATCCTCCACGCACCAGACGTCTGGGTGTGGCGTGATGTTCACCAGATGATCAGGTGACCAGGAATGATGATGAAACAGCACTTGAGTAACACCCCATAATGTAATTTGAAACATCTCATAATTAGCTGATAATTTGCACAAAAGTAAATATGGATGTTCTGATAGTCTGCCTTCAACCATCAGGTGAACTGTATACCCTGCAGAGGATTAACCCGGTGTGGATGAACAGTAACTATGACGACACAGCAGTTACGGCTGTCAAACACCAGACGTTGAACTCTCATCACTCGTTCCTCAAAGCAGGCTAACGTCAGGCTCTGAAACCAGCCACGACATCTGAATGAACCTCACCGCACAGCTGATCTCCAGTCAGTTCGCTAGCGAGAAACACACATCAATCGCGTTTCCGCTGAACGCGAGCCGCCTGCGCGGGGATCAGACGTACCTGGGGCGTGGCAGGTGGCGGGGAGCGTCGAGAGCAGGAGGGCCAGCAGGAGCGGCCTGGCCCAAGGAGGCGAGCGCTGGCCAGCAGGGAGCGCTCCGGGGCGGGCACGGGGAGCCATGGACACGGGTCGTCACACGCGGTCGTCCGGACACACTGGAGGAGGGGAGGGAGATGGCGGAGGGCAGACACAGGCAAGCGTGAACCAGACTCGGCTAAGAACACGGGTTTCAAAAGCCACAATCGCTAAGTGAGCTCATCGGCTTAAAGTTACGGGAGGAAAAACAGGTACAAAACGGCTGCAGGGAGAAGAAACGGAAAGGTTCTAGGCATCATTCGGCTTTGCGCTGCGGTTGGCATTCGGTGTGGATATGGCACTGACTCCCGGCGGGCACCCGGGCGACATTAGTGTGCGGAGTGTGCTTCAAACAGGCCTCTCTGCTCTGCTGCTCTCGCTTCTTAGGAGACTCGGGAGAAAAAGATGACATTTTTGCTCACTGGAACATTAGTTAGCTTGAAATCCAGAGATTAGAGTTGCTCACAGTGCCATAACAAATTATTGACTTTCATGGGCAATTTCAATACAAAGTACATCATTTAGGAAAGTCAACAATAGTTGTCTGAGAAAAATACTGCTGTTACCAAAGATATTTCATAGTGCTGTGTTCAAATATGATCCCCAAGGAGACATTTCGCAACAGACACGATCCTCTAAAACATATTGGAACCCCCTGCAATTGCCAATAAAACTTCATGTAAAATATGCAAATAGGCAATCACTCTGAAAAGAAGACGGCTAGGTTAATTAGTGGGATTCCCACAGTCGGAAATGACATGGGGCAACAGACTCTCAGTGATGGAGAACTGTAGGGGACCATCTCAAACCGTAGGGTTCCGTTTCAGAATGCATCGTTAAAAGGAAAAATTCCAGAACCAACCATCTGCGATGATGTGAAGGGGTGGAGCCAAAGAGACACTCCTCCAAGGCAGGGCTGGCCAAAAAAAAAAAACCCCCCCAAAAAAAAGCCTTGCTTACAGAACACAACATGCTCTGGCATGAATAGAGGACAAGGGGTTGTTTTCCAACACCTCAATGCAAATTGCACCTGTAAGGCTTTTGATTTTTTTAAATAATTCGTACTAAACTGCCCGTATGTTTTGGAGAACAGACGATAGCGATTCTAACGTAAAACACACGTGCATGAAGCATGCCGTATCCAATCTTACTAAGCAGCAGTACTGCCAAGGAATCGTTTTCTGTTATTATATAATAAATATCTTATGAAATCACCAAAGAATTGCTTACCATCACAATCTGGCGTTTAATGAACAGTACACTCTAGAGCAAATCTATGCTGAAGTGCTTTGGAACACTTCAACGCACATATAACCCCCAGCAGCACTAATCTGGAGCACTCACACTCTCCTTCGACCATAACGAGATATAGATTTTTTTTTTCTTACAAGGGTGTCATCAATTATTGAAAAACCTCCCAAGAAGCGTTGGTTTTACAGGCTGGCCTTCACGCTAAGTGCCACCTAGACCAGAGTCTTATCCAGACGAGGGCCAGTGGTAGGGTGGAGGATTTTACTTATTTTTTTAATACCAGTGGGTGAAGCTTCATCTATCAGGTGGTGCGTTGCAGGACCTTCCTGGCTCGAAGTCAGTATCTGCATGAGTAAAATCAATCTCTGGTTTGGCAGGCGGGTGTTTCTGACTTTACCTCAAGCCTCACTTTCACAGAACCACTCTTTCTCATATCAGCCCTTGGCTAGTTGTGTTCCAATCACAATACCATCAAAGAGAGAGAGAGAAAGAGGGACAGAGAGACAGAAACAGAGAGAGGTGACAGTGGAATGTTACTGACTCTCTATGGGACTGAGACACAAGTAACATGAGCACACAGATATTTTAATAGACATCTAACAGAAGTCAGTGGTGTCCACATCCATAAAATATTCTAAACCAGGAGTCAGTGTCCATTACTAGGGTCAAGAAAATCGACTTATAATTGATTTTTACCAGAACACATTCCTGTGTGCCACCTCTTCATTTTCGCATGAGGAAATAGGCGTGCAGCAGGAAACCAGTCAGACAGTTACCAATAGCAACAGTGACAATCCTGCTCCCCTCTCATCCGCCCAGCACGGAGCGTCCGTCGTGCTCTCTGGTTGGGAGCCGTCATGGCCGCTCCTCCCTCGGCCCCAAACGCAGGGGCGGGGCCTGACGCTGACTTTCGTACGTTTGTGTCCCGCCGCAGCTGTGCTAATACGCAATTATGTGCGAAGCTGCCTTGAAAGGATTAATTAGCAACATGGCAGGAATGTTTGGGTGAAACAGGTGCTCCCTTCCGTCGTGGTCGGAGTAATAATGGTCGACTGGTAAAACGAGGAAAAAAGAACCTGTCTGTGAAGTGTAGGAGGGAAAATGCTAATCGCCCCCCTTCTGTTGATTCATCAGGAAAAATTTACAAACGAGCAAAATCATTTCCCATCAAGCCTGCAAACTGAATACACACACACACACACACATACACACACACACACACATACGAGGGTGAGTCAAAAATGATCGGCACTCCGGTTATATTAAAACTTCTATAACACTACAGCCAGAGTGAAGATCGTTTTTGACTCTCGTACATACACATGCATGTATGTACTTGCAGGTACACACACACACACACACACACTTGTGCCTATGAACAGCATGGGATGGTCTTGCTTTCTTCTCCTGCTGTTTCTATGTGCCTCTTGCTCAACGGTTCCCTCGTGATCACAGCTGGCTCATATTACACACAACTGAAACTAAATTTGAGACCTGAAAGAGACAGTGACTCTGAAATATGGAATAAATCGTCATGGTTATAAATCAAACACACAGGCACACACAGACACACACTCAATATACACAGTGTACACGCAAACAGACACAAACACACAAATAGCCAAAAGACAGGAGATACTGACCACTTTTGTCTTTTTAAGATCTTTTCTGCTTCATGTCCTGGTTACGGTGATCCTTAGCTCTGTGAACTGGTTTGCCTAAAAACAAACAGGAAACGAGAGATTACTGAAACGATAGCATTTAGTAAATAAAGCTTACAACCCTCTTTATTGCGTACACACTTCACATCCAAATCTGATTCCAAGTAATGTGCCCGTAAGCAGGCAGGTCAGCAGACTGGAGCCAGGCTGAGACCAAACAGATGCTGGTGCTTTTTGTAATCACACACGTTTCAGTGAGCAAACAACCTTACGCAAATGGAATTAAAACACACAAAACGCACTGGGCCCATCTGCAGCGCAATGACTGAGTACATCCAAGAGGACTTTAGAGAAACTGTCAGAGAGACACTGGAATGCATCTAGGTGTCTCTGCACCCCCCCCCTCGCCCCCCCCACTCCAAACCAAGAGCTGTTCTTCATCTTTGGTGCATTGAGGCGTGTCTAGTCTCTCTGTTGCCTTGTCAACCACATCTCTCTTCCCTCTCCTCTCTCCCCTGGTCTCTCTCTCTCTCTTTCTCTCCCCTTATTTCTTTCTCCCTCTATCTCCCTCGTCTTCATGAGCCTGCCGTCTGCTTGCGTAGCCCTCGAAGCTTGGTCCGCTGAGCTGGGGGGGGGGTCTCCATGACAACCAAACCAAAATCCAGCCAGCCACCAGCCGATTTTCCCCCACCAGGTCGGCACACGACCGCAAACCCCATCTGCGGTCAGCAGGAGCCGACAGGTGCGTACCGAGCTGAATCTGGAGGGGCTCTTTTAAGGACCACAGGCAGGTGACAGTTAGAAGCAAGACTCAGAGGCAGTAGAGCTTTTCCAAACACAGCAGCCCTGGCTAACTGTGGAGGCTCCACAGCGAGCTCTGACGGCAACACGCAGGGCTAGCGTCAGCGCACAATAAGGGAAGACTATCGTATGAGGGCTAAGCTAACGGTCCCAGCTGAGAAACTCCTGCTCCATCCCCCCCCCCCCAAGCCTAGAGCAACAGCTTGCGCTAAGCGCCTCTCTTTTAATGTTAGCGCACCGGCTAACCGCCAAGGAAGGTCACGCCGCTTGCAAAGCGACAAGCCCTGGGGTCGCCCAAGCGGCAAGTCGCATATCCAGCGAGGGCTGCTCGAAGGGAAAGTCGCTTAGAATAGGCAGAGGAATGTGGTGCGGGCGGCCGGCGTTAAACGGAGCTAACCTCCGCGCGAATGTGGACAAAAAAAACACTGTTAAACAGCTGAAAACAACAGAGGCAGTTCAACAAACAGCCTGACTTAACTTCCCCCAGAGCACACCAAATGGTTCGCCCACACTAGCTTCGGCATCGACTACTGTAGGTTTGAGTGGGTTTTATTTTTTAATCCTTTTCCTATGCGCTATATGCTTGTCACAGCAAGGCTATGTTGGTAAGACAGGTAGGCTACTGTATGTCCTGTTTAATGAGAAGTATTTGATCCTGACAGAAACCGACACCATTTTTAATAAGATACCTTTTTTTAAATAATTTATTTTACGTGGTTTTCTCACCAGGTTTCTCTCTCTTTCTCTCTTATACACACACGTATAAACAAAGAGTCATATTTGGTTGTTTAGTAGCTGTTCCTCTGTTCATGAAGTTGACATATTTAGCCCAAATCAACCCCTCCCACAGAGGGAAAGGCCTGAGAGTCACACTGACATTGATTTGAGAGCTCATTTAACAATTCCGAGGATTGGTTCCTCAGTATTAGGAAGCAATGTTCAACTCCATTCATTTTAAATTCATTTTGGACTTTAATCTGCCTGCACACCCATGAACTCAGTCACTTAACATCAGACGGGATTTATCAGCAGGCATCACACAAATAAGATGGTAGAGACCCATCACTGCAGAGCCAAAGGGAAGATCACAATGCTGAGAAGATCCCATTCCCAGTAATACTAACTTTTTAGTATTGCCTATAAAATCAGCGCGGATCAGTCCACTGTAAACATATAACTGTGGCAGGATTTAGTTGAGAAATTTAAAAGGTCCCAGCTTCAGTGTGAGTTTTTTTCTTCTTGAATACAATAAACACTCTCTCTCTCTCTCTCTCACAAGGGGTGTGGGTGTGTATGGAAATAAACATTCTGGCTACATTCCCAGAGATTCTGAAATAAACTCTTTTATTTCTACTTTTCTACCTTCAATATTCATTAAACCATACTGTTCAAAGATTGATCAGACAAAGCCCTTCGTGACCTGCCCTTCTGTTCTCCCTCTCCGGGGACCTTCTGAAGCTAAAATAAAATACACTTCTCTATGTTAAAGTCTTACATTTAGCACAGAAAACCTAACTGAAGATTTAAAGAAAAAAAAAAAAAAAAAAAGTTTTTTCACAAACTTTCTTCACCTCAGGCTACCTAGCAAGGTCGCCACAAACAAGGTTTTAACGACAAGCTGCAGCACTGTAACTTGCTTTATATACCTCCTGGTCTCATATGAAGCACTAGTGCTCTTTAACATGAGATGTTTGGCGTGTGTTAGCCATGTTCACCCATACGTGCTAACCAACGGCAACGGGTTTCTAGTGATTTTTTCAACGAGAGCTGGATGTCAGGACTATTATACAAAACGGTTGAATGGATACCAGGAACTTATTCCTCCTGTTCATTTCTCTTCATAACGGCCTCCATACTGTCAGGTACCTGACAGTCAATGTCAAAGTTTGTCCTCCAGAAGTCCAGTTCAAATTTATCTAGATTACATAAAAAAGTATGTGACAAGAAGCTATGGCTGAAAGATGGGTCAAAGGCTAGGCGCTTTTTTCCCACTTTACTCTCACCTTCACAATCTTTTATATGTGTGGTCAGTTCTAGCTCTGCCATCATCAGATGAATTTTATACTTTTTATAAATGCTACATGTTATTTTCCAAATTGTGTTCACATACTAAACACACACACACACACATACACACAGATGTGCAGGTAGAAAGAAAAAGTACCGGAATATTCCGGAGCAGCACTAACTGTAGTCTTTGCTGGTGTATTTTCAGTACGCCTGTCTTTATTCCTGGTCTCTGGCACGGCAGCCAAACTCACCGAGGGCAGATGGGAAGGCATCATGGGGCAAGCGCCCGTGCACAGAACGTGCCGGAAACACGATAAACAACAACAACAAAAAAGAAAAAAAAAAAACCACAGGAAGGAGTAAAGTGATAAAACGGCAGGTGATGAAGCTGAAAGAGGAGAGAAAATAAATCAGTGAAGTAAGTGACACTGGGGCTCTAAAACTGGGAACCCTGATTATACTTCAAAAAAGTAATGAATTTAAAGTATAAATTTCTCATTAAAATATTCATTTCATTTATAATTAAGTTACATTAAAGATTAATTAATCCGATCCAAGAGTGATCATGGGTCAAGCCAACTTCAGTCATTTTAAATCTGAATTATAAATAGACATATTGGGATATTCTTAGGATTATTAGTCTACATAAACATCTTTCCAAAACCAATGCAAATGCACTAAAAATTTAATTCATCTCCGCCTGATTTATTACTCTTCCATTTGAAATGTGCAGTATAATAGGTTTATGCACACAGTAATCAAGAATACATCCACTGTATGCAGTCTTTAATTGGTATTAATGGTTTTATGGTTTTGTTCACTAATGTTAAACATTATAAATAATAAATTATATATATATATATATGCACTAGGTCCTATGGGTGGGACGAAGCACAGCTCTATCTACACATGCAAACTCGCCTGGGTTCTGAAATAATGAAGACTCGATTTGGACCATTCTCAATTGTTTTTTTTTTTTTTAAAGGTAACACGTTATGAATGTTTCTGCTGATACGAGTTCCTGGTGGAAGCCTGGCCTCTTGGCGTGAGGCTAAACTAGCTGGAAGTGACACAACCTCATCTGCCCGTATCTCTGGAGTGGACCAGAATGTGGTAATTAGGGGCAGCTTAGTCAGTTACTGAGCCCTGTTTCTGCCATCCTTGGGGAAGAAAAGGCCCCAACATGCCCACGCAAAGGTTCCTGACAGGGCCACGTGTTTATCATGGCTTGGCCACCGATTCGCCACCAACCACAACATCTCAGAGAAGTTAAACAAGACCCTGCACCTCCTAAATCCAACCCCTAGATACCAAAAATACCACAGACTCGCTTGAGATGGAAGAGAAGAGGGTTGGGATATGGGACAAAGGAGAGCGGGAGAGTACTAAACAAGACATGTAGCCAGAGATGTGTCTCACAAGCAAGAGAAAGCACAGGGGAATCCAGTGTTGTGCGCGTGTTCATTTTTAATGTTCTCTCCCTCCCTGATGCTCCAGTGCAGCTCGGCTTGTAATGATGGTCTGTACCCAAGTTTCCAAGCCGTAAAAATGAAGACAAAAACACTGTTGGTAATGAAGGAAAAGTCTACCAACAGTCGCAGGTACCAAAAAGTTTTAGGAGCAATACAAAAAAAGGAGGGAACTATAAATAGTTTTTTTTTCCCCCCACACCAGGGGTTTGTGAGCATATCTCGTGCACAAAGCCGTTGTAATTCTGCCCGAGTATCAGCCAAGTTTGCTGATGCGTTGTGAGTTTTTTGTTTTGTTTCAAGGGAGCGCATTCAGACACCGCGTCGTGTTCACTAATGGAGGGAATCCAAAAGGAGGCGGGCAAATATAAAAGCCAACGCTCGCTTCAGGCACCGCAAACGTGATGGGAGGACGAGGAGGACTTCTGCTTCTATCCTATTAGATTAGCATTTAGTACAGGTTTAACTAAAGTCAGTAGTAACAACACGGCTGGGAACAATTACGCTGCCAACAGTGAAACTGAGCCACGGGTAATTGAAAGGTACAGTAATTGAATTACAAATACTTCTGTTATGATCATAATTACTCAGAAAGTGTTTTTTTTTTAATAATTTTATTTAATACAAGCAAGAGCACTGTTGGTTACAAACACAGTAACAGTGGGGACGAGGTGGTTTCCGAACCCTGGCAACGCTCGTTCTGTACTGGTCTGGTGTCCGCACTGCTCTGGTATACCTGGTTCACTTCGTCAGGTGCTGCTAACCTGCGACTGAGCTGAATCACTGTGGTAAAAGCAGGCTCACTGCCAAAACATTATTGCATTTTTATGAAAAAGCACTGAAAATTATAAGCGCAACAAACAAACAAATAGATAAAAAAAAAAAAACCTTTAACCTAACTAAATCCTGTACTGTAATTTGAATAGTAACCTTGTGCTGATTGGTCAGATTTCAACTAGGCCTTTCAGACAGGTCAGCTATAATTTGCACTGTAAAAGCGCATTTCTCCCTGGGGCTTAAAAACGGAAAGCAATTAGACAAAGAAGGTCATCAGAATAATGTTTCCAAAACCACGTAATCTGTATTCTATCTTCAAGTGTCTCTGTCTGACCTTTTCCTGTGAAAAGCCTCACCTGAAAAGCCTCATTTGATACGACATGACTGTCATTTGGAATTATGACATATCTAACAGAGTACTTTATATTTAACTTGTCATGTGAACTCTAGAATGTTATAAACATGTCATTTGGATGGTCAAACGAGGTCCTTTATATCTTAAGCCACTAATATTAATATTCTAACAACATGCAGCTCATCTTTTGGTTCCGTGTTTCTTTTTATGATGAGAAATACAAATCTTTGTGCCAGTATCCAGTTTGGAGACAGATCTACCTGAGTACCTACGGACACGTGAGTGAACCATTCAATATGCACCATGCAATTACTCCCTGTACACAAAACCCACCAAAAATCTTTGATACAACACAAAATGTGCTTTTTTATATAATCCATACATTGAAAATGTCAAATAAACCAAATACTTTCATACAGAGTGATTATACATCATCAAAAGCCAAGGACCAGGCATTTCGCTTTGGCTCTTGCTCTACACAGCCGGCAGGTGAGTTGGACCCAGTCCATCGGAGAGAAAGCAGCAAACCGCTTCATAAATACATCAGACACCAGACAAAAGCTTTACTCCAGCTTCCGCTGCTCTGAAAAGTGATCTGGCGAAGCTCAGATCAGCCCTATTAATCTAGCGCTATTAGAGATGAGGAGCAAGATAGCGCATCGACACCCCCACCCCTTGTAGGAGGCTGTTTCTGGAGTTAAGCACGGACGGGAAAACTCGCCGAGATAAAACGTTGGCTTTGGCGCCAAGAAGGGAATGACACACGTATCCGATTCCCGAGAACAGGTATGACTTAAGTGTATGAGCTGTCCATACAGTCTCGTTCTTTACTCAGACAACGTCCCACTTCTTTATCACTTATCGTTGCTTTAACCACACCCCCTGCACATGAATCGACCTTCTTTTAACCACACCCCCTGCACATGAATCGACCCTCTTTTAACCACGCCCCCTGCACACGAATCGACCCTCTTTTAACCACGCCCCCTGCACATGAATCGACCCTCTTTTGAATCAGCCGTCCCGCACGCAATAACCCATTGCTCAAGATTTTCTTTAAGGTTCATATGTTCTATAGCATATTAATCACACTGGGCCGTCTAACCCAATACCCAGGAGCCCCTGACTGTCTCGGTCTGTGTGCCCAGAGTGGTGGAAGGTGGGCGGGGCTTTTAGAATATGGCCTCGCCCACCCACGACAGGAGTGGAGGCTCTCCGGCATGACTGCAGCCTCGCACTCTCAATCTTGTGTCGTTCAGCTTGTCTTAGTCGTGGCTCAGTAATGAATGATCTAATCTGAGAATAACCTCCGCTGTGGCTAACATAAATCATCAAGACTCCAGCCGGGGCCGCACCTCTTTCCATTAGCATATCTCGGCCTGGCAGGCCTCCTCGCTTCGGGTCGACACGGTGTGACTCAACACCCAGACGGCATTACATATTCAAGCTCACATCGCAAGATCAAAGCCCGAACCGTCTACGCTCCAAACCGGAACTGCCCTAAATACAACGGTATGCATGTCAGTTTAGACAAGTCGGAGGAGAATCAAAAACGTCTCGAGCTGCCCTGTGGAGGAAAGAGAAGAAGGGGTGTAGACTTCTGGGTGTAGTAATTAACTCCATGTTAAAAGGTCCATGCAACATGGAAACCTCTCACTTCATGACCCCCTCCCCAACTTGCCATAAAACAAACCTGTCTCCGTGTGCTCTCACCACACGTTAACGCCTGTTCAAGAACTTTGTTGTTACCGTTGTATTCAGTCATACTGTGCTCCCATAACTGATCTATTATTACAAAAGTGAACTGAATCTCTCATCAAATCTCACCATCCAGAACTTGGTTTAACCATTGAACTGAACCAATGTTAGCACACTTAGTAATTCCTTTTTTGTTTTGTAGACATGTGTTTATTTAAATGCATGTCTTCACTTTCGCAGTCCATGTAAACGATCCCAGAGCTCATGATGAGTGTGTTATCTTGTTAGTGCACAGACTCGATGCCTGAACCCATTAACTCCGCCAAAATGTGTCAACACCATAGAATATCCTGCACATATAAAACTACAATTACAGCAACGATGGTTGTGGATTTCTTAGGCCTGACTTTCCATTATATCATTATGACCCTGTAAAGAATGGCTAGGCTAGGCTAATCATTTGTAATATTAGTACACAATCTGAGAAGTAGGTTACCTTGCCTTATGCTTGCTAGGTAACTGGCATTTCAGTTTCATCATATATTATTCCTGCGTAAATGCTGAAGGCATCTTTTCCCTTCCTGTGCAGATTTTTGTCCTCCAAGTCGTCAGAATTACGTGGTCAGCGAAGCTGGCCATCATTATGTTTGCAGACAAAAATTGGGCCTGACACCAACAACGTCATGGGAAGCACAGGAAAACAAGCACAGTGGTACGGCAGTTGACTCACAGCCCAGTTATTGGAGACTGTGTTTTTAGACCAGCCGCCATGTGCCGCTCTCTTGATGCTGTATTACAGTGAGCGCATCGCTTCCGGACCTTGTAGCAGGATCCGGTTGCACCGCACAGACAAAGATCTTGAATCTCAGAGGGAATTAAGGAAACTGCCAAGAGGCAAAGGCCTAATTTAGGAAAGAAAAATAGCTTTTGTGCGAGCTGACATACATAAATAACAAGGAATGTTACTTGTTGTGTCTACATAAGTGTTAATAAAGGTCTTTAACATGGGGATCGGTCTTTCTGATGAGCAGTGTGATGACCAATGACAAAGTATTGATCCCACTGATTGATAAGGTCCAGGGTGAGCTGAATGAAGCATCTGCACGACAAAGAAAAAATCAATATGAAAAAGCAAATGAGGGAAGGAAGGATAGAATCACAGCTCAGACCATTCACACTCCAGGATATGGCCATTACTTACAGACCCAGGAAGTTAATGGCTGTGTCCATACCAATGGTACACAATCTGTTCCTAAGCTGGTCAGAGGTCACCATTCGCCAGCAAGCTTTAAAATATGGGTCAGTTTTGTTGCATTGATTATTTTCACCTCCCAATTTATGCTGAAACAAATTATGCTGTGCCTTTTTTCAAATGTATGAGTAACCACTGATTATTTTCTTTTTAATTCTTTTGTTGGTGGTGGTGTTATTTTGTTAGTATTTGGTCCTGGTTTGGGAAGTGCACTGACTATTTCACAATACCAGTTGCTACAGGTCCGGAGCTACACAATGTCCAATCCCTAAACTGGCAAACTGGTAAACTCCATCAGCGTTCACATTCCATATAGATACTGAATATTTTGGCATTCAACAAAGAACGAGGTAAATTGAGGTAAGAAATAATGTAAGTTCTTCTTACAGAATCTCTAGGTCTTTGTTAGAATCCGCTATGATGATTAAACATTCTTCCACGATGGGTGATGACAGAGTGTTAAAGTTTAACGAAGATAGCACCACAGTACATTGCATAAAAGTGAATCGCATTTCTTCAGTTTCACTGCATTATTATTAACGGCTGCGGAACATAAGAGAAAATCAACGTCAGTGTTTGTTTAAACCCTATTCATTTTGCGATAAACTAAATTTAATTTCATCAACGTAACTTCTACTTAACAAGTAGAACCGCAACCATGAAAAACATGTCGAGTTAACATTGCAAATCTTCCGCGTCCACCTGAAACGTATACCGTGTATTCAAAAAAGCTATTTGTACTCAAAATGCATCGTGTCCGTTAACGAAAGCAAAGAATCTGAAAGATTTCAAATAAAAGCCTGTTTCGAGTCACAAACTGCAAGGGAATTAAGCAAAAGATCCGAAAAGCACTCAGTGTATGAACACAACGCATGGTACGTAATCGATGCTGCGATACTATTGCGAGAACCGTTCTTATCGTTCTGATGCAGTATAGACATTCGTGTAGCCAAGCCTTGCTCGAGCTGCTCCGCGTGTCAAGAGGAAACTATTCGCGTTCTATGTCATGTGCAGAACAGGCATGAATTGATATGATGTGGTTGCCCAAACAGTACAAACAAATAACGGAACAAATTAAACTCTAAATTCCGTGTTGACGCATTTGGAGCTTGACAGAGTTTGTGTCAAGCTAGTGATGGCTTGGCTGCAAACAAAGGGCATTAAAGCAATTAGCCAGTGGTGGAGATGAGATCTCCTTCTCATTAAAGCTGTTGGCCAATGGTGGAGATGAGATCTCCTTCTCTTTAAAGCAGTTAGCCAAATACCAGTGGTGATGAGAGACCTTGTCATTCCATTACAACAATGAAAGCTAAAGGGAAGAAGGCTCAGGGATAATCTGTTAAGACCATTCTTTTTAGAGGGTGGTCTGTTGTGATTGTCTCTTTCAAAGTCAATATTTTTGTGTGTTTTTACATACCGTTCTGTTTTATGATGACAATAATCTGAATATCAGTAGGCGGAAAAATATATATCTGACCAAAATAAAGTCTTATAGCTACTTGACATATTGTACAGGATGCTGAGCGATTCAACCTGTACTCCCAAATGCGCTGGAAAAAATTGCCTGTGGGAAAGAGCTGCCTGTGGGAAAGAGCTGCCTGTGGGAAAGAGCTGCCTGTGGGAAAGCTCTAAAATAAGACCCTCAAATTCAGCATGTTTGCATTTTCCTGTTCGACACGGAACAGAGGCGGCCATCTTGTTGCTATCTCTCCCACCATCTCTCTGTACTGTCAGTCAAATTACTCCAGACACTCCACTCAGCCAATCAGATCCCCAGGCTGCGGGTGCCCGATGGCATCGGGCGAACTGACACAGTAAAGGTGGGTGGCATCTCCAGCTCCCGCAACAATGTACAACAATTGAGGAATAAAAGATGACAGTGTGCTAACTGGCATAATTAAGTTGTAAGGCACACTATAAAAGAAAATGCGTGACTGGTTGGCACTGTACCAAAAATGTATCAGACACACTGTTCTCAACCAGGGGACCCTGAGTGACAAAAGTACATGTAAAGATATACTAACTGGTTAAACATTAAGGGTACAGAGAGAAAGTTAATGTCTCCTTGCAGTGTGGCTGTGAAGAAAAAGGAATGCCAAACGTTACTAACAGTGAATGAACGCAAGTATGTTTCAGTTTGGACAAAAGTAAATGAGATCATGCTAATGGACTTCATTGGCTTTAAATCTTTGGATGGAGTAAACAATTCTTTCAACACGTGGTCAGTCTATTTGGGGAAGCAGCATTCATTTGAAAAAAACCCATCAGCACAAAATCACCAAGACACATAATTTGCATAAATCCAACACCCCAAGTCCATTTACCTTCTTCGAGGAATGTATGTCAAAGAAAGAAAGAAAAAAAGCATCTTACAGTATAGCATTTAAATATCAGCCTGTACCAAATAAATGAATTTTCATATTCTCAGCTACTGCAAATCTCTCCGCTTCAAAGCTTTGGATGAAGGAGAAGCCACCAGGTTAGACAGAAGGCCAGGCATTTCAAGATGCAGAAACTGCTAATCTACAATTCTACAAGATTAGTAGCTCCAGAGGTCTGACCTATTTTAAGATCTGAAACTCCACGCTTGCTTACAGTATGTAAATATTTCCCTCATACGCCTTGGGTTTCTTACAAGGTTATGATGCCACTGCTCTCGATCTCTGTTTCCTCGGGCGTCTCTCTTCCTCTCGTTGATGAGGGATACAGTTGCTGTGTTTTATAGCACCCAGCCCTAGAAGATCGTTTATAACTATTACATTTTATTTACATTTAAAACTCTTAGAGTCAATTCTGGATCGAAACCAGGGGTGTGGTGCATGCATATTTGAGCCCATTTGAACTAAATAATTAGCGAGCAGGGACTTGTTCCCTTTTAAAATATTCATTAATTATAATCGTGATATGTAAAATAACTTTGATTTTAAAACTGACATCACAGAAGAACTAGAAACACCTTCAACACAAGTGTTTCAATTCATTGATTAATCATTCAACCGTGTTACTGCGGTAACTAAGAGTTAAGGAGGAAATACAGGAAACAAGTAATTGAACCAGACTGGTCTCCATGATGGAGAAACTGTCAGAGCGAACGAGATCGGGGTGGTGGTGGGGGGGGGGGGCAGAGAGAGGAAGCTCGATCAATTGACTCACACTTGGAGTGTGCAATTAACTGGCGTTCCCCCTGTACGCAGCCACGGATGAGTTCATCTCAGCACGGAAACCCACATTTCTCCCGCTCCATTCTCAACACTGCGGTCGACATGAGACTCATTAACCTCCCCTTTTCAATGCCTTAATACTGGAGACCTGCCAGTCAGAAGTCCTCCTTCTGATGATGATGACATCATCATTTAGGTCAAATTCATCAAGTCACTGATGTAGTACTTACTGCACCTGCTCAGTAGGACAGCTTCCACGTGCATTCTGTGCTCACATTTTTTGTCCTTTTCTCAAACATAGTCTACAGGTTTAGTGATCTGTCTTCCATGACTTCCAAATGAATTAAAATATTCGTATTCATTAAAGATACTTTCAACAGCAAATTGAAATGTAAAGTAGTAACTGGCTACCGTGCCCTCAATTTGAGCCATTTTGTTCCTGTAAATTTAAAATTAAGGCACAAAACTCAAGGAGATTACTACTTAACTTATAGTTTTATGTCCCTAATATTGAGATATTTAATTCCTCCTTTAAACTATTAGCTCCAAATGACAAAGTTTTGGGTCCATAGCCTCTCACCTTATCCGTATGCTAACAGTGGTCTCATTATGTTTATGCGGATTGCACAAACAGGAAGTATCTATGTGTGGTTGAGGCTATTAGGAGATTCTGACAGGATGCTCACCCACGCTCCGACCACAAATAGTCCGCTGAAGACATTATGAAATGCCCGAGAGATCCGCGAGATGGCCCACACTCTGAGTGCCGCTGGTTCGCTGCCATCCGGCCTCGCGCTACGCCGCTTCAAATGAGTAATCACAAAAGGTGTAGGAAAATAGATCGGAGAAGCAGGAAAGCGTCCGAGCGTGAGTACCGAGAGAGGGCAGCCATTTCTGAAGCTCAGAGAAGCCTGGTGTGGTTGACTTTTTAAAGGCTCGTGTAGCACGCACACGCACACGCAAGCAACTCATAGGAAAGAAGTCATGTCTCGAATATACATTAAGCAGTAAAACAATTTCTGGTTTGACCTGCATGTTGATTAAATCTGCAGAAGAATTAAATAAGACAAATGTCGCATATTTGTGCGAATTGTAGCATTTGTCAATTCGAAATTGTGGATTTTAATTGTAGTTGCAGGAGGCTCATCTGAAACAACTTATCTATATCTTATTGAGAAGTGGTTCTATCTGATAAAAGACATGCCAGCACCAAACCTAATATTGTGCCGGGTCCTTAGTGTTACGATAGCTTCCCTGGATATAAGACTCCTCCGCTATCACCCATCACCCAGTTGAACGATCCATTTAGTTACATATTACTGACTATTTCACTGCTGAACAATCCCAGAGACAATCATAATTCACATTTATGCTTTAAACCATTCGTGACTGAATCTTTTAAACAAAGTGACCGAGGGCGGATATAGCTGGATCTCTTCTAAACCTTATGCAGGGGTGGGGGGTGGTAGGGCAAAGCAGAAGTTAATGGAGTCTAAAATGACTTGAAATTAGAACAAAGGGACATATGCTGGCAACCAGTCATGACTGAAGCGGCCCCCCGTGTATTCTAAAGCGAACAATGACACCGCGGGGGCTTCTATTGGGTGGCAAAAACACCACATGTGACCAACAACAACGACAGCATCCCTTAAACACATCCAACACATTATGCACCCGAGACAAAGTAGGCAAAACGATGTGCATTAGATTCGTGTACTTGAAAGACTATCCTACGCGTGCAGCCTGTTTGTTTCCAATCGCCAGTTCAGTCGTGCAGCCGAAAAACGGCAGTTTGTTGCAAATTATGGTGAAGATTCTCACTATGATAGGATACGACATATTTGGACACGTTAGTACGGACCAAATGATAAAAAGGTTGCATTTATTTCTTTTTTCGTAGAATGTGGAAAGGCCGTTTACCTTTTTATCGTTCCGTTTACGGCGTTGGGCAAATTCATGTGGGCTTGCGCTTCGTATTCCTCAGCACAAGCAGCTCTGGACCGTAATTCCGTGTATTCGGACACCTCCACAACCTCCGGACACTCCGTTACGACCGCTCGGGGAGAGAGTAAACGTTCGAAAGGTGTAGCCTACCTCTTCTTGATCTCTCTCAACACCATTATCTCCGCGCCCCCATTTCCAGAAGTCTCCGTTGGTTTGAGCAGTGAGAAGAATGGTGGTTGATGTCATCGATACTCTCTGGCAAGGCAGTCTCTCCTCCTTGGTACACCCCCCCTCACACATCCCGACGTGAGCCCTCCCTCCTCCCTCCCTTTCGTGACGTGACAGAAGGCGCGCTCTCCAACAGCAACAGCATCCTAGCAGGCGAACCAGTTTAATTAATTCCGTAGAGAGCAGGCACGATGAAAATTTGGTTTTGCCCGCTGATGCACACTTCGTGCAGATCTCGGGTTTATGTGGGACGTAGATTTGGAAGATTGCGCGTGCTGACACTTCGTAAAGCGAAGTGTTTCTCCAAAGCTTTCAAACATTAATTCGACTAACGCCCGTAATATATTTCTATGGATATTGGCTTAAAACCCATAACAGCATATACGTCCCAGTCCTGGAGAATCCACATTTGTACAAACTAGCACTTTAAGGCAACTGATACAATTTACCAGAATAATTAATAGGCATAATCATCTCGTGAAATTAACCAGGTAGTATACAGTTATAAAAGCCAAAAGAATAGTTTATCCTGAAGCTGGTGACAGAGAACCAACTTTGGTATCTGAATAGTTTGTACTAGAACGTTAAAACTGAGAAAAGTTGAGTAAAAGTCAAATATAGAATCGAGTTATTCTTTACCTGCTAACCTTACTCTTCGAGATCTGTACCGTTATGATGTCATAGTAAAGAGTTATATTACATGCCTTAATTAGTTTGATGGAATGAGTTAGATGAAGCTGGATCTGAGTTGTGTGTCTTCCCAAAGTTTCTGAAACATGGTTATGTACCCAGATCTGAAAAGATTTATTCAGGATGCATACTGAAGTTGCAGTGTTATGCATTGCACATTACAGTTGAATTAACCAAAAGCCAGGGAGTGGAGGGCAAGAACGATCTATTACTGTTCAACTTTGACAACTGGAAACCTTTTTAGTGCCTGTATTTTAGGTTATGCGTGCAAACTCTTTACATATACAAGGTTTTAACATAAGCCTACAAATCCACTACACACTAAGCTAAGCATATCTGAGCTTTACATATGCTGAAGGTGTCCATACAAAATGTCACCTTCATGATCAGAGAGGGGAGCACCAAACAGCGGCGTGGGGGGGGGGGGGGGGGGGGGGGGGGGGGGGGGGGGGGGGGGGGGCGGGGGGGGGGGGGGGGGGGGGGG
>JAOXYF010000004.1:3387945-3409971 GCA_028565775.1 Sternarchorhynchus goeldii
GGGGAGCCCCAACCAGCGGCAGAACCCCCCCCCCCCCCCCCCTGACAAATCAGACACTGGTTTATTTTTGGCTGTTAAGTGAAAAATGTCGCAGCAGGAGTTTTACCCCACAACAGTGGATGGTTAAAAAAAAACAACTCAATCTCCACTTACGCTTAAAAAAATATATGAATGCTGAAAAGATGGTGTGGTGGCTCTGTAACCAAGGGCGACAGTAGAGGGATGAAATATGCACAAATTAAGTCATCCCTGTGAGAAAGAGGGAAAATGACCGGTTTACTGCTGTTTCCTGTATACACTAGAGGATCAAAACCTGCTTTGAATTCCATTGAATTCTCCTGAGAAAAGCAAAAGAACACACCTTTATGCCATTCATGTTACATCAGTGTTTCACGTGCAAGACTCAAAGCAGATGAAGCAATGAGGGTGAGAGTAATTGCTAAAAACAGAACCATCTTCACCCGATGGTTTATTTTAGAAAGATTAGAATAGATCGGGTTGTTCGTGTGTTCAAACTCTCCCTGGTTTCCCCATCAGATCTAGAACAGAGTAAAAGTTGCCTGTGTCTTCACTCAGATTGCATCACATGATCCATATTTGCTTTCTAGGGTAAAAGGAGCACGTGTACCACTTTGGCACAGTGAAGACAGAAACAAAAGAACGCATTTTGTCAAGCTAATGGACCAAATCTCACTCAGCTCCAAGGACAGTGACCAAGGCTGTTTTAAGAACTATAATCTACTGCCCCCTTGTGGCTGCAGCGCTAACCATTTCGTGCGATGGTCGAAAGAAATCTTTGTCTGCTGATACTAAACCTGTTTTGCAAGGGTCCAGAATGCTTAGCGAGATTTTCAATACAACCGGCCGAGGTTTGACAGCCATCAAATCAGCGCAAGTGAGGAGGCTGATGTGACGTTGATTTTGCACTGCAGTTACAAGAGACTGCAGGAGGGGGTTCAGCTGATGTCATAATCGAGTCCTTTGTCTTCTCAGTCTTATCTGCCGAGCCGTTGGAACAGAGGAGCTGAACAGGCTGAATGGCCCTCGTCTGTGCAGCAGGGCTGGATTGTCCTGTTAGTAAATGTCAAAGAGAACATATGGACAGCATTTTTCCCCCCCTGAACAATATCTCATAGCAAGCAATATTTAAAAGTGTAAAAAATGTTAAATAAAAAAAAAAACATTTTACAAAAAAGTATATAAACAACTAAATAAAATCCAATAAATATCTCAGACACAGGTCTAGGAAGAATCTCACCATCTGTCAGCATCCTGGAGTGTAAAAAATAAATCAATATATATATATATATATATATATATATATATATATATATCTGTACAGTATTAAAACTCATGATCACATCTGTCTTTGACAGACATTTATTACAGTTTCAGATTAATGAGATACTAAACTCCAATTAATTTTTGAACAGTAATGTGATTCAGTGAATCTTATCACTTGGCAGGAAAATGAAGCAAAGTAGGTGTAAGGCAAGATGACAAATCCACAAATCCTACTAGCAGCTGTTTGGCTGGAGCTAGGTCACTCCTTACAAAACACCAGCCAACTGAGGGAGCCGCAAACACTAACACTGCCACTTAAAATTAGTTTTACCTGCTCAGGTAACACTGTATGCAGACATAATCAGGACAATAAAACACCAAGTATGTTAAACGTAATGGATGCCAGGGTCCATTTAGGAAGCATCAGCATTTGTGAATCAATCCCAGTCCCAGGAAAGTCTTGAGAGTATGAAGGATGGAGAAGATACCAGCCCCGTGACAGGAGGGTAGTTGGACAGGGCCGCAGAAGGTCCTCAACCCAGCAGCAGGACTAGTATCTACTCCTTTTGTGCGAGGAGGAACAGGAAGAGCACTGCCAGACCCCTACAAAATGGCCTCCACTGAATTACTGGTGTGCATGTTTCTAACCAGACTGTCAGAAACAGACTTCCTGAGAGTGGCATGAGGGCCCAACATCCTCAAGTTGGACTGGTGCTACCAGTCCGGCACCATGCAGTTTCAACTGGCATTCACCAGAGAACATCAGGATTGGCAGGTGCACGAGCAACTGGCACCCGGTTCTCTTTACAGACGAAATTAGGTTCACACTGAGCACGTAACATACGTGAAAGAATCTAGAGATGTCATGGTGAACATTATGCTGTTTGCATCCTCATCCAACATGACCAGTTTGGTGGTGGTCAGTGATGGTCTGGTGGTGCATATCACTGGAGGGTGGCTCAAACCTCCACCTGATAAGACTGCTCTTAGGTACTGAGATGAAACCCTCAGATCTATCGTCAGACCTTGCACTGGTACAGTGGGCCCTGGGTTACTCCTGCTGCAGAACAGAACCTGGCTTCATGTTTCCCAGTCCTGAATCCAACTAAGAACCTCTGAGATGTATCTGACACCACAAGTAGTGCTGCAGACCAATGCTCATTGATGTCCAGGTCTGGGAGGAGATCAAATAGGACACATGAGGGCCATACACACTACTGAGTCACATGAGTTGGATCAGCCTGGTTTTAGTTTTGTATTTTGATGTTCAGCGATTCTGAATCCTGCCCTCAGTGGAAAGATGATTTTAGTATCCATTGTTGGTTGTTGTGTTGCTTATCAATAAAGATTTTCAAACTTGAATCTTTCGTTCATCGAGATAGATTTAAGAGCAGTGCATATCTTAGTATTATGAATTTGGTTTAGAAAGTAAAACTAAAAAAAGTTGTTATACTTTTTAAAAACATTTTGTAAATAGGTCACTAACCTGTGTTTAATTGGTATATCTTGCAATGAGATGATCTCTCTATATATCAGGGTAGAGCCTTGAGGTTAAACTGAATCTCAACACAAGCATCTGATCACTGGATGCATCTGTATGGTGCTGCTTTACAAGGACCAGGGGGTAGTATAATTACCAGAGTAGACCCTCCTCCAACACCCCCACCCCACCACACACACTCTGACGTTCATTGCATGCTATTTATACTTTAATAGCCCATAATCCTGAAAGATCATGTTTCTGATAGATTTTTGTTGTTGTTTGCTTCATCTCGACATCGAGCAAGAACAGCTCACAGATTTGAAGACTCGAAGTGAAGACAGAAGAGACACAGAGGAAACGTGCAGTGTATGTTGGGTTTTTACACACACACACACACACACACCCCAGAACTAGGGTGCACGTGGACTGCATACATTAAAAAAAAACAAAAAAACATAGTATAAGAGAAATCAATAGTGAAAAGAAGGCCAACAAGTCAATTAGGCTGTGTGATGTGAACCCTCTTCAATAAACAATACATTAATATATACTTGACATGGTCATTCCCAACATTGTTCAGATGAGAGTGACACTGGATGGCCCTGAATAACCTCTGCCCTGCTTTAACGATTTAAATGTGCCACGAACTGTTCTCACACCACTGTCTCGGGCCAAAGGCCTTGGGTGAACTCCCAAGCCTGTTACAGGCACTTCTATCTTTGTAAACTGCCTATAATAAGGGCCCCAGGGGGAACCAAAGGACACCATGCACAGTTTAACCCTGCTGTCTGCCTGCTGCACGGCTCGTGCATCCCTGCTCGTTCTGCTCTCTCTAATGTAAACACCTGCCGGGACAGCAACGCGTTCCCAAAAGCTCCAAACAGACAGTAGGAAGCTTTAATGACTGCACCACCAGCGTTTCCTAGTCCTGAGTATCAAAAGTCCACTGCGGACAAACTTCTACCACAACCCACCAGTGTACAAAACTCTAGCGCTTCTACAATGCGTCTGTATCACCCAAAATAACGCCAGCGCTACGCCGTGCAAAACTCGAGCACTTTAACACAAAATAACAAGCTGTCGACTTAATATAACGGCTGCGTCAAGTTTTACTTATTTTTTTATTTTTAACTTCAATTAACGCCACGCTGGCGTGAACACAGAGTGGCATGAATGGGCGCCCCCCCCCCTCCTCCAACGGGGAGCCGTCTGAGTGGAGCGCGAGCTACTAGCCAAGACGTCAACCGAAACTAAAAATAAACACCGCGTGCCGTTTGCGCTTAAGACCGACAGGGCGTTTCAAGCGCCAGAGGTAGGCCAGGAGTCACCTCCGCAGCTACTGCATTATTTGACCAAGTTTTGCAGGTTTGTGCTTAAACGTCAGCGGGGCAAGAGCAGGCCTTTTCAGCTTCTTACGTGCGCCTGTTGTTAGGAGTAAACGTAAACCTCAACCCTCGGCTCGTTGCTATATAAACCAGACGCCACGCACCTTGCTGAGAGCCGTCTGGACTTTGCCTGAGTGCACGGACCTCTGAAATAAGTGCGAGAAAGCCAATACCATACGTATCAGCGTTTAATGTACGAGTTTAAATGTTGTTAGTGTGGAATTTGAATCTGGGGAAGGAGATGTGATGTCTGTAAGCTAAAATTCACATATCAGAACTGTGAGGGGAAAAAACTGCGCGATATACTGTAGCACCGTCCTAAAGCAGGAATACATGCTCGTCCCTTCAGTCAGCTTCACCGAACGAGACGGCAGTGGTGTTGTACAAGGAGTTATCGCTGGAAACCTGAAACTGTGCCACAGAATGCTAGTTGTCATGAATCAAACCTGAAAGGAAAGTTCCAGATTGTTCCCAGGCCTGAACAGTATACCGGCATGACGGATTCTAAGTTACTGCTTTTCCACTGTACACAACAAAATCTCCCGCCCAACACACACACATGCACACGCACAGAGAATCATATACACACTTACACGCAAATGGGATACTTGAATTTTATTCAGGCATCTCCACACATTTTTGTCCTGAAATAAATGGTCTTAAATTAATCAAATCAGTACTGAGAGAACTGAGATGTTCTCAGTTTAAGAGGCTAAGTAGTGTTAGCTTGTTTCAAAGTGCTTTCATTTTAATACGATGTACAGAGAAACCACCAACATAAATGAAGGGAAATAAAGCTGGTATAACTGATAAAACAGGTCACCAAATAAAATGAAAGGACAGTCAGAAATAAGACAAAGAGGCATATGTAGCAGGCTACCTGATGCTACATCAACCTGGGTTGCCAATCAGGGCCTCTAAATCCATCTATGACAATAATAAACCTGCATAGATATATATGAATCTCAAGCCATCAACAATGGCTGCTCCTGTAAAGTGCCAAGTCTTAAAATGTTACAATAAATTCACAAAGGAGGGGAAAACCCCACGTGGCAAAGCGAATATGCTCGCCGAATAAGGCGTGAAGCTTTGTCCTGATGTTCCGCAGGCCGGGATCACCACCCCACAGAGCCCCCCCCTCCCCCCGCGTGCCGTTTTATAAGGGCCAGTTGAACCAGAGCGGGCCGAAGGAGCCGACAACGAACGGACGCTAGTTCATGCGGCTAGCGTGACATCACCAGCACAGCAACACAGGCATCCATTCACTGTGAGCCACACTGACGTTTCTTGGTTCAGCTGTACCACACAAAGGGTAGAAACTGGGGCTGGTGTCAAGAGTCTAGTACTTTCAAAGCCAAACGCGTTAAATTGACGTGCAAAAGTAAGGCTGTTATATGGCACGAGAGATGTCCAGTAGGCAAATTCCTCTAATATTATAACCAAAAAAAATGGGGAAACAAAACTACATTGTGTTATCACATTTGATAAGAGAATGTATGCTTACACTACAGAGCATCAACTTGCATTACAAAAAGGATGTACAAAGACCATATTAACCTAGGCAATCTTCATTCGCTGGTTCCCTGCAGTCCATTAACAAAGTGTACCGTTACTCTTTATGCAGTTTTTAGGCCCAACTTAACGTAAGCAATCACCTCATTGTTCAAACAGAACAAACAAGCAAATTTTGTTCATTTCCTACTTGGGTAATAGAGGAAAGGGTAATAAAAAAGAGAAGAGATAAAGGAGATCACAGATGAAGCCTTAAATCAAACCAAAAGTCTTTGACCTAACTTTGTGGCTACTGCAGTTAATATTCTAGCACATCAAAGTTCCCTCAAAAGTTAGATCTCTTTACAATAAGCCTTTAGAGACGGTAAGGCAGAGGGAAGAGTCTCGAGGAGTACACACATACACACGTTGACACACACACTCACACACCCTCTGCATCAGTTCAAAATACAAATCTTTCCTCATTTGAGATGTGAAGTCTGGGATCACTGCTGTGATTTCAGCTAAGCCTGAGCAACACGCGAGGTGTGGAGGCAGGTGGAGGTGCAGGTGGAGGTTGCAGCAGACTGGGGCGGGGGGGTGGATGGAGAAGGAAGTGGTTGGGGTGGAGTGGGGGGGAGGGCTGTCATGGGGCAGCTAGATTGAGAGCAAGGGGGGTAAGTTCAGTGCAGCTCGATGAAGGCCTCCATCTCCTCCGAGATTAGCCCCTTGTAGGGCAGTCTGTGTCGCTCGATGGCACGGGCGGCCAGGCACTGCAGGGTGACGTAGCTGAGTGGGTGCAGGGCGTGGCGACCACCGCCCTGCCCATCCAGTAGCTCGTAGGCCGTCCTGCGCTGCGCGTTGGTGGCGTCGAAGTGCGCGCCCGCACGGACCAGCAACGCCATGATCTCAGGGCAGCCGTTGACGGCGGCAACGTGGAGCGGCGTGTTGTTGTCGCAGTCACGCGAGTCAGCGTCTGCTCCGCACTCCAGCAGCAGGGACGCCACGGCGACCGACGGGAAGCGGCCCACTGGGTAGCGCCCCACCGACGTCGTGTCCTTGTCGGCGGCCATGTGGAGGGGCGTGAAGCCGTTCCTGCCTCGCGGGTTGAGCTTCAGCAGCCTGTAGATGGTTTGTTTCTTCTGGTGCTCCTGCGCTGGGCTGCACTCCAGCTTCTCCAGCAGGAAAACCAGATGCAGGATGATGGACAGCGCCTTGGAAAACTGCCCCGCCTCCGGGGGGTTGTCCCGCAGCGCCACGGCTCGCTCAACTTCCCGCACGCCCTTGCCCAGCACACCAATCAGGTCCTGGAAGGTCACGCGGGTGGCCAACGTGCCCTTGGCCCTGTCCTGCAGCACGAAGGAGAAGAGCTCAGCAAAAGATAGGAAGCTGCTGGCCGTCGTGGGGCTCAGTGGATCCAGGTTGCTCTGCTGCATGTCCAGCGCATACTTCCACAGGCTGATGCAGCGCTCGAAATTGCCCGAGTCAGCATAGACGGCGCCCCGGTAGCGGATGTAATAGGAGGTGTCCGGGTGCGACGGCCCCAGGATTCGCTCCCTCGCCAGCAGCGCCTGCATCCTCATCTCATCCGGGTCTGTGATAAGGGCCTCCAACTCCTCCGATGTCCTCACCTCGCATGCACAGTCGTATGCCGGGACCGGGGGTCCCGGGGGTGGTTTGGCAAGAAAGCCGACCCTGTCCCCAGCCTGTCGGAGTTCCATGGCCCTCCTCCAGTAGCGCATGGCGCCCAGCAGATCCCGCTTCTTGTCCACGAAGGTGGCGCCCAGAAGCTCCAGCGCGTCAACGCGCTCTTCTCTTGTAGCTCTTGGTTGGTGGACGAGGTACTCCACTATGTTGGTGTGTCCTGTGACGCTCGCGGCTAGCAGCGGGGTCATGCCGTAGCCGTCTCTCTCCATGCGAGCGTTACATTTCAGCAACATTTTCATGATGTCTAAACTCCCGGACTCGGCGCAGTCGTGCAGGGCTGTGTTACCTTTAACACTTTTCCGGTTCACGTCAGCCCCTCGCTCCAAGAGAAACTTGGCAATTTCTCTATGGCCTTTGTAGCATGAGATCATCAGACAAGTATGGCCGTGACGATTAGCAACCTCCATGTCGGCATCATGTTCAACGAGGTAGCGCACAATTTCTAGATGCCCGTCGAAACAGGCGGCTCGCAGGGGCGTAGAGTTTGTTAATGTCGTGTTATTAACCGAGGCACCATGTTTCAAAAGAGTTTTGACAACGAGTAAATGACCTGCGGCAGAAGCCGCCCATAACGGTGGTGCTCCCTCAATCGTTTCCCCATCAAAATTAACGGAACCTCCAAGCTCTACATTAGCCTTACAGTGCTCAAGCAAGTAGTTCACTACGTCCAAATGTCCATAGCGAGACGCGATCAGGAGTGGGGTACCCCCTTGTGTTTTCTCCTCTGCAAGAGCTTCCAACTCCTCCGGAGTTTTGTTGCTCAGCAACTTCTGGATAAGTTTCAGTTTACCATCTCTTGCCGCGTTGAACACCGCAGTTGTTATATCCATTTTACCTGCATGTGACTAGCTCATGTCCCTCTTAATACTCAACTACAGTGACATAACAAGGGAAAGTTTCCCTTCGAAAATAGAGATGAAACCTTTAGTGAACATCTGCCTCTTCCCTGCATTTTCTGCCATTTTAAGGCTATTATCAAAATGGCGTCGGTGCTGTTTGACAGATCTCTGTTTACCATTTACGATTGGAATTGTGGGTATTGTAGTTCTACAAAAGTTCATGTAACGGGTTATGGAACGAGAGGGATAGCAAGAATCAAGTAGCTGAGCGATTGTATTGAAAATACACTTCCTATAATGCACTATAACTTGTAAGACCGGAGGCACGCATTTTACGCTAAGAATATCAGGAATTGTAGTTTTATTACTATTCGACTACCCGCTAAGGTAAGATGTAAGGTGTCGCTTAAACTACATTCCCACAATCCTTTAACAAAGCTAAAAACAGCATGGTGTAAACGTAATTTACAACTAGCGGTCAAAAATCACTTTACCGTAACGCGCATACAAGAAGAGATGGGAAATTGCTGTTTAAAATGCATCCAAAACGAGCTTCTTAGCAATGTTAATGTCCGGTTACATTTGAATTAACACAATATTTTAAAAACACACTTTTAAAGGTCGTGTGGCTTTTGCGTGCATTATATAACAGACATTAATAGGGTCGGTTGTGTATTTAGTCAGTCAACGTAATACCAATAGAAGGTGGCAAAAATATCCCTTTACATTTAAACATAAACGTAATATCCTGGGTTAGCTAATTATAGGCCTAAGGGAGATCTGTTAGCTGTGTAATGGTCTCAGCCCAACTCCAATCCTCGAGATATACCTCTCTGCAATTTAGCAATGATCTTAATTAGCTGGAGTAAATGGGAGTAGCTGCACAGCGACAAATTTCCAGGATTGGAGTTGCCCACTCCTGCTTTATATAATATGTATCATTCTTTCTGCTGATATTCAATGTTTGAGGAGCAAAAATATCAATATATTCTACCGAAATAGTCTTTATAAGGATTTCTCTTTCTCACGTGCGTGTGTGTCAGTTAAATTTAGCATCTTGCTGACGTCATACAGGATAACTTCTCCTGTAGGTTTGAGGCCTTATGTTTTTCCCTCTTCTTTGTTATGCTGTCCATGTGACCTCCATAAGTCTTTCTATAATAGGTTTTCTGTGTGACCCATCAACATAATTTTAAAATGGTCCTTCTTAATATATATTATAAAGAAAGAAGCAATGTTTTAGTAACAATATATCATTAAAGAAAAAAAACACATTTTAGTTTTTTTTCACAAATACTATTTTATTAGAAGTTTATCAAATTATTTATATAAATTTATATAGAAATGTATACATTTATTTTATAAATTATAAATTCTTACACACACTAGTTTTACTATATATATATACACTGTGTAGGGACATGACATTTTAAATGATGTTTTATTGAAAAACATATACAAGATTAAGATAAGAGACATGCAACACCTCTTTCACTTTTCCATCATGTTGTCTTTGTTTTGTTTGCTTTGCGGCAGACACAAACTTTTCCACACTGCTGCAAACAACAACGATGACTGCACCCGGCACTGAGAGGTAGACTGGGTTTTGTTGTTGGTCTTTTTGTCCAGTATCACAACAAAATCACTAGTCTTCCACCCAGCACTGCAGGTGATTCTGACTCCTATAAACTGGTTTGCTGTGCACCTAAAAGGGAGAAAAATAGAAAGAGAGAGGATATCTATCTATCTATCTATCTATCTATCTATCTATCTATCTATCTATCTATCTAGATAATAGATAATCTATAAGATAGGTATAGTTATCTATAAATCGACAGATAGACTGATCGATCAATTGATCTGGATAACATGGTTAAAGGTATGGAGGATCAGACTTCTTTTTACCAAAGAATCTTAGTAAAGATAGTCTAGTCACTTTGCATAGCGTGTGCTGGTGGGAGGTGCTTTTCAAAGAGCCATGTTAGAACCAACAGCAAGCTTTGCAGAGATAAATGTCAGTCAGTGACTTTTGCGGCGACCTCACTTAATTGTGTGTAGAAATCCCTCCTGTATCTATATTTATTTTCTCTTGATTTCCACAGTCCATTTGTAAAAGGTGCCAAAACAGAGAGAAAGTGTGATTTAGCAAATGCAGCTAGGAGCCCTTGCACTGATGTTTCTTTCTTCTTGCGTGGCATTGTGTGTAGTATGTGGTAGTGCAGTGTGGCAGCACAGGTCTAGCTGTGCTATGGATGGTGGGCCTCCGCCACCCAGAGCCCCCCACCCTCTGCCTGCCCGTCCGCCCCCCACCACCACCTCCACCTCTCCCTGCTCTTGTCCATTTGCTTTGCCTTTTTTCCTTCTCTTACTCTCTCCCTCCAGCATACACACCACACACTCACACTCACACACTCACGCACTCATGCATGCACACGGATGCACTCGATCTGGCTCTCATGTGCATTTCTCCCCTTTCTCATTCTCTCAAGCTTGTTGACATTCAGTTCTCCCTTTCCTGCTCAGCCCCCTCAAAAGCAGGTGAGAGAAGGAGAGATGAAATGAGAAAGACAGAAAATGAGAGAGAGAAAGAGAGTGGTAGTGAGGGAGAAAGGGACTGCGCAAGGAAGAGAAAAAGCAGAAGAAAGCAGAAATGAAGAGAAAGAGAGGAAGCGAGAGGAGGTGAGAGCGCGGTTGAGAGGGAGAAACAGCACTGACAATAAACTCTCGTTTACTGAAGCACCACCTCCTCCTTATTCTCACAAAGTGGAGGGTTTTGTGTGGTGCAAAGTCCACTGGATTTGCAGTAATAATATCCCTATGGACACTGGCACCCACCATTCAGAATAATCTAAACTGCTACCCCAGATGAACATATCGGATTCATCTTTCCTTCCAGATTGACACACTCACACAAGCACGCCCACCCACACACATGAGCATACACACACATGCACACACACACACACACACACACGTACGCACACGCTAATCATTGTCCTTCATCTGTGCTGTGTTTCATGGGCAGCGCTGGTAGCTATGCAACAGGACTGAAGTAGCAGAAGGGAAAGGGGGTGGGGAAAGATGGGGGAAGGGGCCTTAAACATGCATGTTGATAGTCTTCAGTAGCAGTGGGAGAGAACTTACCTGTGGCCGCTACAACCTACTAAGCTCTGTGCAGATGGCCTGATATTAGCCACCGTGGCGTTATGGTTTTTGCGTTGGTACTTTCATAACGTTGCTTGAAATAGCACCTCAGATCCGCTGAACTGGTTAGTCTGTAAGGTTTGGTCGTGATAGCAGCTTTTTTTTAACGGAACATATGTTTTTGCGTGCCCCTTTAACATGCTTCTGATATTAGGATATTAGATTTACCCTAAATCGCCGTTAATGGTTTGTGTTGTCCAGTTCTCACGTTTAGTGGCTGTAAGACATGCGTACATGTTTCGTTTACATTTTCTGAGGTACAATCTCAATCACATTATTTACCGAAATCTTTATTTTATTACAATTAGGAAGGAAAGCGGATTAAGACTGCAATGTCTTAATACAAAACTAAAAACGACAGATGGGCTGTGCAAAAATTTGTTTTCGTTTCCTGAGCAAATATGAAGGACTAATGGGAATTATCTATTAGGGAGCTGTTCGCTACGTCGGTTCTGAAATACGCCCTGCCACGACTGTAGCGTGCCCGTGACATTCATTCGCTCTTCCGGCCAAGAAAACTCACCACCTGTTGCACAAAAGTTTTAGCTCTAAAAGGGCCTTAAGTATCACAACTCTCGTTTTCTCACTTTAACTAAGCTTTCAGTTGTAGTTACAATAGTCAACTGATACTCCATGCAAACAATGCAAAAGTGTTTGGTGGAAAAAGCTGCAATAGACGGCGACCGTTCAAAACTTAATTAGATGAGTAATAACAGCATTACAAAAGAATAGTAGAATGACATTTGAGCGTTTGTTACCATTCTTTATGGCAATTCAAGTCGCGCAATCTCAGAAACGTCTGAACTGGGTAGCAGTCGCTTCTCTTAGAGTCAGCTGTCGAGTCGAGCGTATGGGCGTAGGATGTCGATTAAATTCTGCTACGTTTCAGTTTCTACGGAGACGATCTCACTCACCCCTTTTTAATGCCGGATCAACAGGTGATTCTGTCGTGTCATTTTATCAGAACCCGGAGCATCACATTCTGTTTCGTCGTCTTCTGCTGCCATTGAACGAAACGTCAATCTTCGTCCATACCCTCCCACATTAGACAGACGTAACCGTAACAGTCATGTTACTGGGCGGCTCGGAGGGAGATGAAATTCTCTGTTTATATACTGTCCAAACAAGACAGAGGGATGGATTATTACCAGTGACGACTCCAAGGTCCAGCCAATTGAATTCCGTTCACATTTTACTCGTGGCTGTTAATCACCAAGGCTCTCGGGCGAGCCCGGAGTAGCCTTCGCCCAGTATGACACGGAGACAACCTTAAGCAACGTAGCTTCTGCTTCTTATCAATAAACGCTCGTTAGATGTGTAAAACCTTCTTAGCGCGACGTTTACCATAAGGTTTCCGAACAGTAATTAACACTTGAAGTCGCTAATTGCACTTTGACCCTGATCAAAATGGCTTCAGGTTTTTTTTTTTTAAATAATTGGACTTGCGCGTCAGAAGAGGAAAGGCTGGGTTTGCTTCACAGTACACGCGCGTACTCGCGAGCCCGAATCGCTTTTTACTTTTCGAACGGTAGGTTAATACAGCGTACAACGTGATTAAACGAACTAAAATCACAAACACACTAATTAAACAGACAAAAAAATATATATAATTGTTATTCTGTAAATGGATGTATTGAACATGAAAGCAATCAACAACCGACCTTGTGCATCTCGTGAATCATGGCCTTTAATTAATGCCAATCTACTAAATATAGTCGTGTTTGTATAGCAGTACAGTGATACATCTTTATCCACAATAGTTAGGAGCGATTGAGGGGATATAGGCAACAGGTATCCCAACAGCAGAAAATAAATCATGTCCCACTTGTTCCTCCTGGTCTACTCTCGCAGAAGTCCTGCATAGGTTTTGAAACCCGAATTGGCCCTATTTGCATAGATGATTCTTAGTGGCTATAATAGACTTGCAACACCATAATTCATCATTTCACAGGTGAAGAGAAGCGTGATTGTGCCATGCAAAATACAGTGGCAGGCTCATGAATAATTCATTTTACTACCTTTTATTGTAGAAGATGTTTCAGGGTATTTGGCTATGTATGAAATAACTCATTTAAAAGGGACCCAAGTGTCCTCTGTAAACTGAAACCACATCCCCACTGCCAATCTGCAATTTAATATAAACCGTTGCCCATTAAGGATGATGTTCACCTTTGTGCTTGTGGAGGGTTTCTTTACAGGGTTTGGGGGATGGTCTTATCTATCTAAGGATATATGTGCATCTTAATGTAACATCTGTTGTATTTTATTAAACGGTTGCTGAACAGGGAACAGTTTTTCTTATACAAGAATCATAAATTTTGTTCATTTTGTAGGCTATTTATATCTTAGAAGAAAATGTCAAAAAAGAAAAGTGTATAAAAAAAAATTCAGAAAAGATGTAATGTATTGTATCCTCTGACATGTTGCAATTATTGTTACCACCAAGGCAAACATTGAATAACAAAGAAATAGGGTCACACCAAGAGACAAAGATTATTGGTGGTATCAAGTCATTGGTACAAAAAACTATTAAACATTGTGAATACAAACGTTTCCAAACATTTTGACAAGTTGTCATGGTGAAGAGGGAGATGAGGGCAGAAAACACAAACACAGCCCAGAGAATACAGCCCAGAGAACACAGTCCAGTTCATTATGTTCAAATGAAGATCTTTAAGTCCCTCAGATTCTGCTAGGCTCTTTGGGAGAATGCTGAACGTTAGCCAACATTTCCATCTTAATGCATTTCCAGAAATAAACTCAGGAATGTTATCTTTGAAGGAGAATAGGATAAAATTATTATGGTTAATTACTGTTAAAAGCAAGACTGTATAATATTTATAGCATATAGATTTGTATATGTTACAATATTTATGTATCGTATTTAAATCTAATTTCAAACACTTTTTTTGTTCAATGATGACAGATGTTTAAGCTGTACACTGAACTGCACACCCACCTCGTACCTACAATTACAGATGTATCCTATATGTGCATTTTATAAGGGGCACCAATGAGCTGGTCTAACAGGTTTGGATCATAACTGGGTCCTATATGTGTGGAGGCCCTGTGCAATGGTCAGTATGGACCATCTCAACACCCACAACCATGCAACAATTACAAGGTTCTTCTAATCCAGTATTGTTTACAGTCAAGTGGTTACTAAACTGTGTATTTATGTTTAGACTCATTAAGACACAAACAGAGGTTGGTGGAGGAAAACGTTTTGCATCTGCTTCTAATTCAACCCGAACGCACCGCAAAATAAACTGATCCTTTCTCTACATGCTGGACAAATCCCTGGTCGACCTGACCTGACCTCATCATTTCTGACATCAGTCAGTGGCCAAAAACATGCCCCTTAAACATGCATCCAGCAGAGCTGCTGTCTCATTCATCTCATTCATACCCCCACCCCATCCCCACACCAGCTCAGGCTACGATTACCCCATCGCCGGGGCAGGATATAGACGCAGAGCCTCCATCTCAGGAAGGGGCGGAGGGAACCTCACATGTCCACAGGCACACTCGGAGGTGATGCTGCTGTTTGCAAATGAAGCCTGACCCCCCTCCTACCCCTGCCCCTTTACAGATGTCACCAGGGGAGCAGGACAATTGGTTGGGGGGTGGATGTAGGGGGTGTTGCAGGGGCTGATTGTGCCCGCCAGGCTCCTGAAGCTGCCATTATGGACATATTAGGACACATCACGAGAGCCCGAGTAGTCTGTGATCAGAGAGAAGGGGGATTATGTATATCGAAGACCTCCTGTCCATTATCTTTCTCTTTCCTCAATCTGAACACCATGGTGCTTCATTTGGCAGTGATGTTGAGAGGGATCTGGAGCAAACTCTGGAGTCTTTACATCACAATGTTTTTTTTTTTTGTTTGTTTGTTTGTTTTGGTTTTTTGGAAAGGATCAATGGAATCAAGGCAATGCCTGGAGGCCCCACACTAGGAACCAGACTCCAGCCATTGTCAGCACACATGTAGCATGGCTGTAATCCTAAATGGCTTTCCTTAAAAGAGATCCTTTCATGTAGTGTCCTTGCAGAACACTGTAACCGCTGTCCTTAGTTGCACATCATATATATATGACTCAAAATAGCCTCAGGGATAATCAGGCCATGGTAAAAGGTGGAATTGTCAGGTGTGTATCTCCATTAGCCACTGACATCATACCTGAATGAACACTTGTATGGGTTAGCACCTGTTTATGCTGAACAAGAACTGATGTATTTACAAAGCAAGTTAATCAGTCATTTAACACCCCCAGACACTCCACATTTTTAAAGACGGTTGAAAGACATTATTGTGCAAATGGAACATCTACATATTTAGGGGGGTTAAAAATCACAAAAGGTATTCTAGAGGATTCTAAAATGTCTTGAAAAAGGCTCAATTCCACCTTGTTGTCCACCATAGCAATACATTTCTAATCACTGTACTCGACCCCCCTACCTCAATTTATCTCC
This sequence comes from Sternarchorhynchus goeldii, assembly GCA_028565775.1. Classification (NCBI taxonomy): domain Eukaryota; kingdom Metazoa; phylum Chordata; class Actinopteri; order Gymnotiformes; family Apteronotidae; genus Sternarchorhynchus; species Sternarchorhynchus goeldii. The sequence goes on from JAOXYF010000004.1 coordinate 3,403,812, forward strand.
AAATATGACCAACGATTAAACCATTCAACTACTTTAGATCATAAATGACACTATTAACTTAGAAGTGGACTGAAAATATTAGGCAGTTGTTAAATTTAATTGAAGCTCTCAAGAACAATAGCTTGTTGGCATTGTGTGTGTATATATAGGGCTTTTTCCAATAAAACATTCTGTAGAAAATTATTCAAGTTAAATGATAAACATTCAAATACTAAGAGGGTGAATCACACACACACAATAACAATACAGGACTCTGCTACTGATGCTTAAATGACGGCTCATCACTACAGCCTAGCAAAACTAAGATGACATTAGCACTGAAAGGTGTTAATTTAACAGTACCATTGCTTTGGCATACACATTTTACATCAAGTATTTTTGGTAGCAAAAAAAAAAAAAATTAAATTCTGATTGCTGTGAAACATCTCTCCCCTTCTCTTTCTAACCAGGACTGCAGAGGAAGTAATGGCATTCATGAAAGTTAAATAATGAACAGAAGAATGTGACAGGAATACTTGATTTGTATTCTTGCCTATATCAATTCAATTGCGTTCAATTCTGTCGCAGATTCAGGTAATGAAGAATCTCTGAATCATTAAGAAGCCTTTGTTTCTTTAGTGAAACATTTGCTTCTTAATAAATGCTTTTGAACTTCAAACAGGGACTCAAGGGAACACAGTTGCCACAAAAGAGCTCTAGATAGCGAAATGGAGGATTGAATTAGATGTAAGGAGAGTTCGTAGTACCTCCCCTAGTGGTGCTATGGGGGAACAGGAGGGGGGGGGGGGACAAAAACAAAAAAACAAACCCCACAAAAACACTTCCAGGGTAGGCGAGTGTACATTTTTGCTAATTGCCGAGCAAAGAGAAAGAACACACTCCATTATAACCATCTTTATTGGGCTACATAGTACTGTAGGGTGGGGCGTGTCTGGTTAGAGGGTGTAGCAGTAACATTCACATCTGTGATGCGCTCTCCATCCTTTGTTTAACATAAACAACTTTCAATCTGAAGATCCTTCCCCACCTTCCCCTTTAATTTTGAAGAGAATTTACACTGGGCGATCCAGTCAGAGACATAGAACAATAGAGTTGATTTTTTTTTTTAATATACAAGCAAATTAAATCTTCCAATGTAAAGTGCTGGTTGAAATATCCTCAGACTCAGGTTATTATTGATTGCACTTGTAATATATAATAACCTTTCCCTCGTAGAGTTACAAACAGGAAAACAAAAAATTCCTACTCATCATCATACTCAAATTATGCTTCTTAATACTTGAACAAATTTACCAAAAATATCTTCTAGAAGCTTGTCTAACTGTCAGTTTATATAACAAGTTAATAAACAATACACTTTCCCGCATCATAAGAGCACAAAAATAAATGTTGAGTGGCAAAGGTGAATCAAACTGACATTATACCCTCGTAGCTGCCATTAAGGACGTTACAGCGATCCATAATCCTTTTTTTGCAAGGTTACTCAGCCTGAGAATCTCAGCGTTTTAGCACATGCAAACACCCATGCACACACAAGTGTACTGCTTCATCAAAAGCAACAATACTCTGTGGCACTATATAAATTAGAACTCCAAGGTTCTCATTAAATAGGTTGAAATCTCTCCGACACACAAACACAGCATAGAACGCACTTTTATTCTCTCACCTTGGTAAGAAACTTTTTTTTTTCCCCCCATACAACATTCTTTAAGTTGTTCCAACGTCCACATCTTGGATTAGTTTGAAACGTTAGTTAAAGGGAAGTATTCATCTTTCAACATATACAAGGTATCCTTACAAATTAAATAAATACCATTCACTCACTCACAATGGCCCTCATGATTCAGAGCCAGTATGACAAGAGGAAGAAATAAACCTGATTTACAAAAAAAAAAATAAAATTTTTTTTTTTAAAGAAAATGCTAATAACACAACTCAGAAATGCCCGTCTCAACAACCATTAGGAGTAAAACATGTGCCAAGGTGAAAATGTTTCATAGCACAGAAAATTAGCTTGTTGAAGTATGGTTTTACTGGTTACGAGCCGATTTAAAAACGCCCTCTGCTGTGGTCTATACCATAAGACATTATGGAATTTCTTTTTTTTGAAAATTTGCCCAACTTGATCATTAGAAAATCAAATTAAAAACTAATTCTGTCATGTCAACCGATTCATAACATAAAAACTAAATTAAACACTTTAAATTGAGATTATTTGACCATTTCAAGAAAATTAAATCTGGTCTGATCTTTCAGCAAATACAGGCAAGCTAGATTACAAAAGTAGGGGTCTGAGTTTAAATAAATAATCTCTTAAAAATAAAAAAAGACTAAAAGTCTAATATGAATTTTACTTGCTTAACTTATTGCATTTAAGGCAAAAGGTCGGAAAGCTTGTTTACCCACAAACAGCTGAAATGGAATAAATTGTCAGAGCCAAACAGATTCTACACAGAGCACAACAGTGAAAAGAAACTTAAACCAACAATACCAAACATTCACAAGGACAAATGTTAGTCATTTGGCAGTAATGCACCCGTTCCTCCTCAAAGTGAAAATCTGAGGAGAGACTTTCCCCACAATTCCCTGTTCTCCTTCCCCAACAGCATCACGTAAAGGGTGGCATGTTCTCCCAGGTTCCCATCAGTCACAAAGGTTGTCATGGTAATCAGTGTTTATACCGATTGTAGTCCCGAACATTAGCTAACGCTTACAAATATTACCTGATCCTTGTAAACAGGTTTAAAACGGATATAGATTCCTAGAAAACAGAAAGAATAAATTTTTCAGTTTACATGCAAGCCAAGTTAATATTTTCTTTAGACAAATGTTACAAATTACCTTGAAAAAGACACGCACAAGTGATTTGTCAATATTCTCAACTGAATCTGAAATGGCTGACAGTGACAAACTGAAAAAAATGTTTTGTTTTTTTTTCTTCAGAATTCTACACGAGGCAGAATGTTGTTAGCCAACTATGCGGTGCTATGTGGCTAACATTAGGTGTGTGTGTGTGTGTGTATGGGTGCATGACTAAACTTAAACCGGCTGTGCGCGGCTAACCGCGAAGCAGCGAGTGAAACGTTACCTTGGTGGACCTGGTTTTGCTAAAGACGTTCCAGAAGCGCAGCGTCTCGTCTCCCGCGCCAGTCACGATAGCCTCGCCATCCGGTGACATGGCCTGCAGAGAACCAGGTAGGTCACAGTGCTCCGGTACTGTTTATTTGTCTGCCTAACAACAAAATGATTACAAGCTGCCAGCCACAGGAACCGAGTATTTTATTGACTGCATCCAAAATTATTTTCTTTAAAAAGGTTTCGCATGCCAAAACAAGACCGAATGCGCATTATTTCCAATATGTCCAACGTGCAGGAGATCTTTACCAGGTAGAGCACTCTGTAGGAATGTCCAGTGAGCTTGGTCACCTGTGTAAGGGAGGGATACTTCCACACCAGGATCTGATTCTGAGAATAACCATGGGTACTGACCTGTGACACGACACACACACACACACACACAGCATCAGTTCAATCATTAAGCAAGCAAGAGCTTTTAAACAGCATAAATCTCAACCAAAAAAAAAAAAAATAACATCTGAGTGTAAGTACGCCGTTAAATTACAATACAACGCACCGTTCTACACTGGAAACGAGCGTAAACACCAGAACCATTACGTGCCCAAGGCGCCGCCTACTGGGTTTGGGTTAAAACCCCGCCCTCTCTCAGCCCCGCCCCTGGGCGGAGCCTCTGGGTAAGCACTCACCAGTTCGTTGGTGTGCTTGGACCAGGCCAGGTTGCAGACCTGTGAGCCCGTGTCTGTGCACTGCAGCGGTTGGGCGGTGAGCGTGTTCCAGAAGCGGATGCAGCGGTCGGCCGTGCCTCCGCCCGACGCCAGCAGGCCGTGCTGGTGAGGAGACCAGGCGATGGCCTTCACCGCCGCCAGGTGCTCCGTGTACTGCTGCACGGGAAGCACGCTCGAGTGGTTCCACACCAGTAGCTAGGGGGAGACAGAGAGCAATAGAGAAAGAGAGGGAGAGATGATCAGGATGATGGCAGAATTTTTATGAACTCATTTTCACTGCATATGCAGTCTCGTGATGAAGCGGGCCAAGTCTTCCGTGCCGGGCAGAAACCCAGAGAAATCCGGGCTCGCGGCTACGGCAGAGGTGGGTGGGGCTAGCTCGCAGCTAAGGAGAGAGTGGGCGGGGCTACCTTGTTGTCGTTGCCACCGGACGCGAGAAGCTGGTGGTCGGTGCTCCACTTGAGGCCACACACCTCCTGGCGGTGGCCCTGGAGCCGGCGCTCGGCCTGGAGCGGAGGGGCCCGGATGTCCCGCTGCAGGATGAGCCTGTCCCTGCTACCAGACGACAGCTGGTCCACATTCCACGCCAACGCGCCTGTCAAAGGAGAGGAGGGGAGAGTGTTGTCGACTCCGTACCTACTAGAGACGCTCACCGCATGGGCGGGAGGCGGACACATCTACTAAAAACGTCCGCGGGACGTGATCCCGTCGGGAGTCGTGGTAACGAGCTGCTAACGGTTCCGTGCTCACCCACTCGCGCCGTGTGGCCTTCCAGCACGGAGAGCTTCTTCCCCGCAGCCGCGTCCCAAATCTGCACGAGGCCCTTATGAGTTCCTACCGCCACCAAATTCCCCTGAAACACAAGCAACGAAGGGCCGTTACGGCCTCGGAGAAGGTTCGCTTTCCTCACAGGCGTCGGAGAAACATCTCCTTTGCTCGAAACAGGTGAATGAACCGACCCACCCACGACTTGAGTCTTTTTGGCCCATTCAGGATGCTGCAAGTCAGAACGTCCAATTAAATCAAAGCATAAACAGGCAGAGAAAAAGGCAGGCTTTGCTCACCCTTTCTGACCAGCCCACAGAGGTCACAGAGTCACCCTCTACTGACAAGTCGCACAACCGCGTCACCTGCAGACGAAGAGGTCATTAAAGCCACAATTACCGAGTACGATCCTCCCCCTGCTCTCTAATCCACCCCGGCCGCAGGCCCCGCCCCCAGGCCCACCTGGCTCGTGCAGGCACTCCACAGGTATACGCAGGTCCCAAGGCCGACGCTGAGCACATTTAAGGAGGACCAGTCCACCAGGTTGAGGTAAAAGTCATCCTGAAGCTCGGGAGCATCCAGAACCTTAAAGGGGATTTTGGAGATCTTGCGCATGGGTTTCCGTGGTGATCGCAGCAGCTTCTGACTAGACAGGTAGAGGAGACATAGGGGAAGAAACCTCTGAGGAGAAAGAGCGGTAACGCTTAAAACCAAGCTTGCTAACCCTGTGTGAAGATCTCACAAGCTGGCTGGCTAGCATTTAGAAGTTTACGACTGGCAAACTTGTACTGAACTCTCAATGTCTCGGTTTTCACAGATTGTTTTTAAAGCCAATTAAAAAAATTAAGTGAATCCATCAACACAAGTACCAATTTTAATTGTAACTTCATCTTAATTATTGAGTTGCAGAATGATTTAACTTCGCCCTCTTTTTTGGGGGACTTTTAATGAGACTCCATGCGTCTAGTTTCAACGGGGTCCTATAGAATGGCAGGCCTCGCTGGCACTAAAGCCTCGCTGGCACTAAAGCCTCGCTGGCACTAAAGTCTGGCCGTTTCCAGCTGTTCTCCTTAGCAAACGCTCCGTCAGCTGGTTAGGAGGTGAGGGAGGAGAACAGGGCTTTTACCTGTTACTGCTGACAGGTGAGAGGGAGTAAGGAGAGACACTGCTGCCGTCATCGGGGAGCGAACGCTTGGCACTTAGAGAATACTGCACACACACACACACAAATAATTACACAATTCTCCATTTTGCCGTTATTAGAGAACTCCAGTTCGGATAAATGGGAGAAAAAAAAAACCCATCCAGACTAGAAACATCTACAGAACAGTTTAACATCCTGCTCATATTTCTACAAACTCACGAACACATCAGCGCCGTTTTGGTAGGCCAGACAGAAACACCAAAGCTCGGCAACCATTACCATCACGACCGTAGTCCTTCGGGACCTGTGCCGACGCTTCGCCTGGGGCTCCGCCCACCCAGGACCCTGCACGACTTCTCCTGTCCCGCGTTCATCGTGCTGGAGCGGGCGATTGGATCGGGACCAAGGCCAGCACCGCCCCCCCTCCCCCCCAAACCCCGCCACCAAC